>JAJMFC010000080.1:0-13666 GCA_030574475.1 Trigonopsis californica
CAGTTCCTGAAGGTGTAGTTACCGAACCAGAAGGTGAAGTAGCAGAGCCTGAGGGTGTAGTAGCAGTACCTGAGGGTGTAGTAGCAGTTCCTGAAGGTGTAGTTACCGAACCTGAAGGTGAAGTAGCAGAGCCTGAGGGTGTAGTAGCAGTTCCTGAAGGTGTAGTTACCGAACCTGAAGGTGAAGTAGCAGAGCCTGAGGGCGTAGTAGCAGTACCTGAGGGTGTAGTAGCAGTTCCTGAAGGTGTAGTTACCGAACCTGAAGGTGAAGTAGCAGAGCCTGAGGGTGTAGTAGCAGTACCTGAGGGTGTAGTAGCAGTTCCTGAAGGTGTAGTTACCGAACCTGAAGGTGAAGTAGCAGAGCCTGAGGGCGTAGTAGCAGTACCTGAGGGTGTAGTAGCAGTTCCTGAAGGTGTAGTTACCGAACCTGAAGGTGAAGTAGCAGAGCCTGAGGGTGTAGTAGCAGTACCTGAGGGTGTAGTAGAAGAACCTGTACTTTCGGAAACAGAAGAAATGCTTGAGACACTGGTACTAGACAAGGTATGACTACTGGGGGTACTAGATGATGTGGCAGATTGTGTAGTAGTAGTATTTACCCAAGACATTGAGGATGAAGTTGTGGGCAATGAGCTTCCAGAAGATGCCGAGCCACTACTTGTACTGACAGTTAATGATGATAAAGTAGAAAAGCTTAAACTACTAGTGGTCAAAATAGAAGAGCTACTGGGCCCTTCAGAGCTAGTAGTTGGAAGAACAGGAGTAGTACTGTTCACACTTGAAGAGCTCGTAGTCGGTACAACAGGAGTGGTGCTGCTAGTAGTCAAGGTTGAAGAGCTAGTAGTTGGTTCGACGGGAATAGTGCTGCTAGTGGTCAAGGTCGAAGGGCTAGTAGTTGGTACAACAGGAGTAGTAGTGTTCACACTTGAAGAGCTGGTAGTTGGTACAAGTGGAGTAGTACTGCTAGTGGTCAAAGTTGAAGAGCTGGTAGTTGGTAGAACGGGAGTAGTACTGCTAGTGGTCAAGGTTGAAGAGCTAGTAGTTGGTTCGACGGGAGTAGTGCTGCTAGTGGTCAAAGTTGAAGAGCTAGTAGTTGGTACAACCGGAGTAGTAGTGTTCACACTTGAAGAGCTGGTAGTTGGTACAACTGGAGTAGTACTGCTAGTAGTCAAGGTTGAAGAGCTAGTAGTTGGGGCAATTGGAGTAGTAGTATTCACACTGCTAGTGGTCAAGGTCGAAGAACTGCTAGTTGAATGATGGTCATGGTCAGAGTCCGAGCAACTAGTAGTTGTATGATGGTCGTGGCCAGACTCCGAAGAGCTAGTAGTTGTATGATGGCCGTGGCTCGACTCACTTGAGGTTGAAGAGCTGGTAGTAGTTGGAAGAACTGGAGTAGTGTTCAAACTTGAAGAGCTGGTGGTTGGTACAATAGGAGTAGTACTGCTAGTGGTCAAAGTTGAAGAGCTAGTAGTTGGTACAACAGGAGTAGTAGTGTTCACACTTGAAGAGCTAGTAGTTGGGGCAATTGGAGTAGTAGTATTCACACTGCTAGTGGTCAAGGTCGAAGAACTGCTAGTTGAATGATGGTCATGGTCAGAGTCCGAGCAACTAGTAGTTGTATGATGGTCGTGGCCAGACTCGGAAGAGCTAGTAGTTGTATGATGGCCGTGGCTCGACTCACTTGACGTTGAAGAGCTGGTAGTAGTTGGAAGAACTGGAGTAGTAGTGTTCAAACTTGAAGAGCTAGTAGTTGTATGATGGCCGTGGCTAGACTCCGAACAGCTAGTGGTTGTATGATGGTCGTGGCCAGACTCACTTGAGGTTGAAGAGCTAGTAGTTGGTACAACTGGAGTAGTAGTATTCACACTGCTAGTGGTCAAGGTTGAAGAGCTAGTAGTTGGTACAACAGGAGTAGTAGTATTCACACTGCTAGTGGTCAAGGTTGAAGAGCTAGTAGTAGGTACAACTGGAGTAGTAGTATTCACACTGCTAGTGGTCAAGGTTGAAGAGCTAGTAGTTGGTACAACAGGAGTAGTCGTGTTCACACTTGAAGAGCTGGTAGTTGGTACAATTGGAGTAGTACTGCTAGTGGTCAAAGTTGAAGAGCTAGTAGTTGGGACAACAGGAGTAGTCGTGTTGACACTTGAAGAGCTGGTAGTTGGTACAATTGGAGTAGTACTGCTGGTAGTCAAAGTTGAAGAGCTAGTAGTTGGGACAACAGGAGTAGTCGTGTTGACACTTGAAGAGCTGGTAGTTGGTACAATTGGAGTAGTACTGCTGGTAGTCAAGGTTGAAGAGCTCGTAGTTGGTACAACTGGAGTAGTACTGCTGGTAGTCAAGGTTGAAGAGCTAGTAGTTGGTACAACAGGAGTAGTAGTATTCACACTGCTAGTGGTCAAGGTTGAAGAACTGCTTGTCGAATGATGGTCGTGGTCAGAGTCCGAACAGCTAGTAGTTGTATGGTGGTCATGGCCAGACTCGGAAGAGCTAGTAGTTGTATGGTGGTCATGGCCAGACTCGGAAGAGCTAGTAGTCGTATGATGGTCATGGTCAGACTCCGAACAGCTAGTCGTCGAATGATGGTCATGGCCAGACGAGGTTGTGGTAGTGCTGTTGCCATGAGGGATAGTGGAGATACTAGTTGTTGTGGAATGAGATGAACTTGTTGCAGAAGTAGTAGTAGGAGTGGCAGACGCCGAAGTAGTGCCAATAGAGCTACTCGAAGATGAAGAGCTGGAAGTTGTATGATGGTTGTGGCCAGACTCCGAAGAGCTAGTAGTTGTATGGTGGTCATGGCCAGACTTGGAAGAGCTAGTAGTCGTATGGTGGTCATGGCCAGACTCGGAAGAGCTAGTAGTCGTATGATGGTCGTGGTCAGACTCTGAACAGCTAGTCGTTGAATGATGGTCGTGACCAGACTCACTCGAGGTAGTGGTAGTGCTGCTGCCATGAGGGATAGTGGAGGTACTAGAGCTGCTTAAAGATGAAGAGCTGGTAGTAGTAGAAGTAGGAGTGGCAGACGCCGAAGTGGTGCTATTAGAGCTGCTTAAAGATGAAGAGCTCGTAGTAGTAGTAGAACTAGGAGTTGCAGACGTCGAAGAAGTGCTAGTAGAGCTGCTTGAAGATGAAGAGCTCGTAGTAGTAGTAGAACTAGGAGTTGCAGACGTCGAAGAAGTGCTAGTAGAGCTGCTTGAAGATGAAGAGCTCGTAGTAGTAGTAGTAGAACTAGGAGTTGCAGACGCCGACGTAGTGCTACTAGAGCTGCTTGAAGATGAAGAGCTAGGAGTAGTAGTAGAAGCAGAAGTTGCAGACGTCGAAGTACTACTACTAGTGCTGCTAGAAGTGGTAGTAGGGGTGGAGGATGTAGAACTGGTAGTAGAAGAAGTAGTGGTTGAGCCGCAAGAGTTGCTAGGGGATACAGTATGTGACAGGTCCAAGCAGAGGGCCTTTGCGATATTCTGTACAGAATTACATCCTAAACTATACTGTCCATTTTGACCATTTGCCCAAGTATAAATAATAGTGAAACTGGGACATACATATTGGCTTGACGAAGAACTAAACGTCTGAGTATACTCAAAGTCGTACCAAGAATGACTAGTGTCATGATCATTCGACACATCATAGAGTGTCTCTGAACCGCCAGATCCTTGAACTTGAATTCTAGTCAAGGTATCATCAACATCACTGATAAAGTTTGCAGGAACATCAACAGAAATGTGGTAGGTAATTTCATAAGTATTGGTTGTACCTTGTACTAAACCGCCAGATACCGAAGTGATGGAACCAGAGTAAGGGGGTTGAGGGTTGGGACTAAATGAAGTAACGCCGCAGCTGGGGTCCGAGACAACATTATAACCTGTGGACATAGTTGGAGGGCAAGTAGGAGCAGGAGGACCATTAGGATACCAACATACTGGAGGTGAGACTGATCCAGTATCGCATCCAGTCTGATAATCATCGGAATTATACACACTTAGGTAATCATATTGCCAATTCACGGGAGGGGCACATGCCATTCCATTGCTGATAGTGGGAGTAACAATGATACTATCCTTGAAATTGAACCAACTTTGAGAATTATTGTTATAACTCGCTTGACTAGGGTCACTTGAATAGTATATAAAGGTGTATGGCTCAGTTAATTTCATTTCTTTAATGATTGAATTACTTTGTGTGGTGTTGAGGACGACATGATATTCGACGCTCCATTGTCCATTGGAAAGTTCAGTAGCTGATACTCCAGTAATAGTTCCTGGAGGTGTACCAGTCTTCCTGCTACTGGCAGGAATCCAGCTACTTTGACAGTTGCTTTCAAAAGTGTCAACGGTTGTTGCTAAGGCTGCTGATCCACCGATCAAAGCAGCACCGATGAGGGCTGTGATTCTCTAAATGGTTTCCGTGTCAGCTTTCACAATATTTAAGATAGTCACCAACTAAATCTTCTTTTACTTACCATTTTGGATGATCTAGTATCTGATCTGAGAGCCTGGCTAATTTCCTTGCCTTTTTTTCTTCGGCCATAATGCTACTTATAATAACTGATCCGGCCTTTGCGTTCGAATGATATTCCCTGAATATCTTTCATTTCCAATTTCAGTAATCTTGCTCTCTTTGATGTTTGAATACCTTGTATCTTGAACTCCATGTTCATGCACTTTCATCCCCGAGGGTGAGCTATCCTCAATTGAGAGCTCGTCCCCGTATATCATTTCTTTGACTTTTCCGGAAAATGCTTGGTTTGGACGAAGCTTATTATCATTCTGGCAGCTTACCCCTTGCGGTTACTGCCCTTTTCTTTGTCCTAAACAGTCTAATCGAAGTTTAATCTTCCCAAATTTTAACTTTTACGCTGTGGTGGAAAAATGATTTTCCAAACTCTTGGATTTTCCTTCCCTTGCAGAATCGAGCGTAGAATCAGCTTTAAATCCTTAATATTCTCTTAATTTAGCTCGGTTAGAATTAGATTAATTTGATATCAATAAGTATATGAGTGGAATCAGTGAAATATTCGTTTCCTTGTTCTTTTTGGTTGGCTACGAAGTATTTAGGATGTTGAGAGCAGAAATACTGATCCTGAACTCTTCCGGTGATCCTAAAGAGTCCTCTCATCATAATTTCCATAAGTCTTTAATGTGAGACCATAACTGAGTTGGCAAATTCCTTGCTCGGAGATTTCTTCGATCTTGAGGATGATAGGGATGTCAGAGTTGGCAGATGGGGCTAATTCTACTCTAGTCCCAATATGGTTAAATAGAGAAACAATTTCCAAACCATTGGGTTATCTCCACATGATCCTAAACCCTGACAAGTTTAAACTGCTTCAGGGCAACCCTTTCGTGTTTTCTAAAATCAGGTTAGATAGCGTACCAGAGTAAATTAATTTTTACTAATAATAATTTTTGTAGTTAATAATTTATACAACAAAGAGACTGCTCCTTGTCAAAAGGAATTCAAATAGATTAAGTAAATTAAAGCTATATAGAATAATGTTTTTTATCCTTATTAAGACTGCTACGACTGGTCTTTTACAGTTACCGTTTCTTTGGGTCAGGTCTTCGCGCTTAAAGAACTTTGACGTGTCCTTCTTTTTTTTTTTTTTTTTTCATTATCTTAAAGCGTCATGTCATTTTTAGTTTAAAAAACTTTCACTTACAAAGAACGTCTTCGGGCTAGAGAATTACTTTTTGGAATTTTTAGGGTTAGCGTTCTTCCAACAGCGTGGTATGAACCCTGTAGGGAAACTGATAAGAACAATTTATGGGGTATCAATTAAGTTACTAACTTGTTTGGGACTACCTCCTTTTAAATTCAGTGTAGCCCAAAACCAATTTACTGGTACCAAATTTCTGCGAGTTTATGCAGCGAATTGATGCAATTTGCGTATTCCTTTACGATGGATGAAGATTTAGACATCCAATAGAACAAAGAAAGAACCTAAATGCCGATAGATAACGGGAATAGCTAATTGGTATACAGAATATTCTGACAAACTTAGATCATCAGACGAGTTTTAATTATCCGATTTGCTCAGTCTTGCCCGATTCCAAACGATTTCAGTTAGTTTCAAGGACCTGATTCGGTCATCATAGTCTAAAGACCTTGAATGGCATGGTGTTATTCAATATATGGAAAAGCTCGGCAATAAACAGAAGAAGATTTATAGGTGAATAGCCAGATTAGTATTCTAGTGGAACTTGTCAGCCTGTAATATCTTCCTCATTGACTTCTTGAACACCTTTTTAGGAAATATGACTTGTCAAATGATATACGCGCTAGAAGAAGTTTCCGCATTTGAAAGACCGAGTAATCTTAAACCGTTCAGGGCAATTTCGAATCTGGTCTAGTTGACGGTTCAATTGTGAGCGACAGGTGCACTTTCTAGGAAATCTTAGCGTTGTTTGCTTTACAAATGAAGACATTAATTGATTTAAATTGGTTAGCTTCAAGGTGCGCTGAGATGCTGCTTTCTTAGGAATAGTGACGAGTCATTAATCCTATTATGACAAGAGATATAACGCGCTAAGAATAAGAGCGTAGGCTAGAATCTCAATCCTTCGGGCTAGTCTTGGGTAGGCTTATGCACCCGCTTCTATATACAATAAATTGATCAACAAGCATGACATAGTTCACATTCTCAAACATCATAAGCCAAATTTTAAGGACAATTCATTGGTTTAAGAGAGAATGGGCCGTATAGTGACCCCAATTTCTACCCGTATCATTAATCCAATGCAAGTATACCTCATTCGGCTATGATTTGGCATCAAGTTGAAAGCAATCACAAAAGCGGGACTTCAAAGATCTCCCGTAACTTAAATTGGATTACTATGTGGTGGGTAAATGATTCACTTTTTGGTTTCAGGGGTGCTATAGTCATTAAAGGGGTAACAAAAAAAACAGTGAGACACAGTTCAGGAGGGTCATTATTCACGAATCATAGTAGCTATCCAAATAACTGAATATTTTGAGTTTTGAATGAACATGTGTTAGACTCGTCTAGGAGTAGCAAGCAGGAGATCAACAAGGTTTCGCCTTTAGCCGCCATATGTTAAAACAGAGTTTGGAATGTGCACTAATAAGAGATCCTAGAGAAGGCAAAGGGCGACAAGCCTTGTTCCAGAAGGCTAGCTTCTCCGAGAGTTATTCCATGTCAGATTGTAGTCTAGTTTTTAGCTCAAACTTTCCACATTTAGTCCCATCGCCCAAAAAATTAGTTCAATTTACAACAACAACAACAACAACAAAGAAATCCATACTGTCAGAGAAGCACTTGCTTTATCAACAGATTGGATTACGGCATGGACCATTTAATGGAAGTTGTCTGCTTGATGTTTATGGTAATGTAGGCCTTGGGACATTGTTTGAATTTTACAGTTGTTATTCTACGCAGGGCATCGCACTACTCCAAGGCAACGTCTTTTCAACCATGTCAACAAGACGACGAAAATAGAAACTGTTAAACAATGATGTAGCCTAAGAAAATAAAACACACGGGGCAGGTTAGACTTTGATGATCTAGTACCATCAGCAGTAGGAATGTTCTAAGTTTAGTCCATTAGAGTAAGAATGTCAGGCTATATTTTCGCTAGAATATTACTCTTTTCTTTAGAATAATCTAATTTGTATTAGCTAAGACTGAATGATGTATTAGTCTAGTAATAGTTCAAACGATTGAAAGGCCTTGCCGAGAAATGGATTGAAAGCTAGCGAAGGTTTGATTCTAGTCTCAAATAGTAGAGGTCTGTTTGCCAATCTCTTTTCTCTACTCCTAAAGTAGATAGAAGAATCGAGGCATGAAGCGCAATAACATGTCTGACGTATTGTGAGATCAAAACCTTTTCTGGATTTTAAAAGTTTTTATGCTGAATGAGGTTACCGCCTGCTTGGGATTCCACTAAGAAACATATTTGGTTTTGACATTTAAGCTGATAGAAGAAATTTTTTGTGAAAAGAATTTTCCAATACACCGGGTGAGATTTTAAAAAGCGAGAGAAGAAAGTTCAAAGAATAGATTAGTTTGTTATGCAAACTCACCCGAGATTGTACCGTGACCCATTGTGTTGGAAACCCCCATTCTGTTGGACATCATACTAGTCCCAATTTGTAAGGTGTCAAAACCTAATTAAATTTTGCAACTTATCTAGACTTGACGCGAGACCTCATGAAGCATGTCATGGTCAAAAAAAAAACTTTAAGTAGTACAAAGAATAAGGAAAGAATAGAGTTCTTGCTCTATGCATATCTCGACATATTTTTGACAGACTACTAATTTGGACAAACAAAAGTAGTAACAACCACGAACAACTGTATTCTACTTCGAGAAGGTTTTCAAGATCGGAATAGATGTTTTGAGATTTGATAGAAAGGAGAATAATCCTCAGCTAGAAGTTTAGTCCAATAGCAGACTAGCCATTAACATTCATATCTAACTCAAAATTATGATCGAATTGCACCACCCGGCAATAAGCGAAGGAAAAAAATAAATCATCTAGACAAAATTTCCAAAATAGGTCAGCAGACTAGAATTTCAATAATCATGTGCTATTTTTACTCCAGATTTTCTCTTTGTCCTAGATTGTACTAGTCATATATGGCATAATCTTATAAATGGTGCGGCTCAAAACGAAGAACAATGGGATATTTATTCCCAAAATAGGTAAAACAAGGCTCGTAGTTACGCTAAGCTTTTGTCTTTTTCCCCCGGCTAATTTATTCATTTTCTAAATTCTAAAAGCTTACATTCCGTAAGGACTGTCGATCCAGATCCCTTGGTCCTGGTCCTGGTCCTGGTCCTTTTTGAGTCCTTCTGGACCCTTTTTTTTTCCCCTTTCTTTATGTTTATGACAAACAGTACTTTACAGCAATTATTCTGCTAGTATTTACCAGATAGTTGACAGAGAGATATAATAGAACAAATTTTCCATGCTTCCGCTTCACTTCCTTTTTTGCCGTTGACAACGGGACGAGTAATAAATCGAAGGAAACTTATACTAAATAGGTATTAAATGTAACGTAATAGAATAAAGTATAGAAACTTCTTTTTAAGTTTAGGTAATAGAAGGTCTAAAATGCGAAACTAGCCTCGGCTATCCTTAATCAGTTTTGAAAAGCCGAATATTTTTTCTTAGGTTAGGCTAAGTGGTCCGTTTATGATTTGGCAAATCAAACTTTTTGCAAGCCGAGCTATATAATAAAATAAGAAGGAATAAAATAGTATAAATATAAAAATGCGTAACGCAAATTGTATAAGCATTTTGCAATTATTACAACTTGTTTCTTAGCATGGCAGAAAGCAAACTTCATCAGATTTGAATATTAAAGAAGATTATTCCATGTTTAGACTCAAGAATAAAAGGTAATAAAGCATGCAATCTGCCCTTGTCATGGGATAAAGTGTGGTTCATTTATAGTCATAAAAGGCAACTACGAGAGCTATCAAACCGAACCCGCTCCCCCCTGGATTGTCAATGGGCTTCGGATTTTTTTTTTTTTGCGTTCTTTTGTTGTGCTTGAATCATGGGAATGAAGTCCGTTACTTCGCCGAAGCAGCTTGCCGACC
This sequence comes from Trigonopsis californica, assembly GCA_030574475.1. Taxonomy (NCBI): domain Eukaryota; kingdom Fungi; phylum Ascomycota; class Trigonopsidomycetes; order Trigonopsidales; family Trigonopsidaceae; genus Trigonopsis; species Trigonopsis californica. The sequence goes on from JAJMFC010000080.1 coordinate 9,559, forward strand.
CACCAAGTAAATTCATGGATTGGGAATCATCATCTGTTTCTTTTTGAGTCATGATGTGGGGGGTTACGTTATAGAAAACAGATCATGATGTTCTTCTAGAAGCTACTGAATTGGTCGCACTTAAGGGATGCGGAATTAGGTGTTGTAGTGTTTAACAACAAGTTCCAACTTTTTTACCAGTTTTTACAGCACAAGTATAGTTTTTTTGTGGGATGGGTCTTTTGATGCGCTCGTGATAATTCTACAACACAACACCAAAAATTATACTCGAAGAAGGGCATAAAAATCAACAACCATGCCACGAAAACAGCATGAAATTACCAGAGACTGATGTTGTCTGAAAATGACAGTCGATAAACAAGTGTCTGTGCCATACGTAGATTATTCGGGTGATGATATCAAATTCCGCAGTGCCATGTACAAGATATCCAAAACATCGCTTCTTGAAACCCATCACATGGCGAAATCAAATTCAATTGATCTGAACTTGATGGAAAGCTTGTGTTAAATAGCTACGAAAATCTCATCGGGTACTAGACAGGAGTTCTCATGGATCACATGTCTGGGCAACACATAACATTGGGGAAAATTATGTTTTTAAGCAAACGTCGAAAAATAAATGGACCAGCACATTAACTGTGATCTATATATAGATAGTGAATTTTTTTTTTTTTTTCTTCACTTTTTCTGCTCTTTGTAGAAAAGCTGTCAATTTTATATGCGGATCTTTTTGCTTTTGTTTGTCACGCGCTTATAGCGGAGACCCCGGAAATAAGTTTTCCAGCCGCATAATTTGTAAATCGATTGGCTGTTGTCAATCAGATGCGGGTATGACATCATTGGGAAATGGATTTTGACAAGTGACCATGGGTGGAGACAATGAACATAAATGGGCAAAGTACCGTCCACATAGATAAATCTTGCAAATCCATTGGTCATTATCCAATCCAATCCATCTCCTTTGACTCACTCATTCCATCATGATACGTTCAACTTTTATTAGAGCAGCTCACCTTAGCTACGTGAATCAGGCACCTAGACTGTTGGTCATTGCACCCAGACAATTTACAAGCATTGCAGCAAGGTTTGATAAGGATCCTCCTCATATTCCTGAACCAACAATCAGTGAAGAGATTGCACACGCTGAAGAAGACCCCAGCGATCCACTTGAACGTGAGAAGAAATTGGAAAGGTTAGATCGCCAAAAAAAGTATGTTAAAAGTCATAAGGAGAATCCTCAACCCTCTGCGAGCGAAGAAGTCTCTCATGCTGAACAGAGTCCTCATGATCCGCTCAAGAAGTAGTTGAGTCAAAGTTAGTTACGATGTTGCTTGTCTATAATGATTGGCGCTTGGAAAAAAAAATTATAGCTTGAGATATATATATTTTTTTTACCGTTTTTATCGTATTTCCTTGTGCAAATAGTAGTCAATTTTTTTTTTTCTTCTTTAAATTTTATTGTTATTAATTCCAATCTTATTGGTTATGGTGTGTGACTACGGTTAGTAAAAATAAAGACAGCTCAACTTGCGCTCAAATTGAAATAAGGAAATAAAGTAAACGTGTAGCAAATAATATATTAAGGTGATTAGAGGACAAAGAAAAAAAAGAAAAAAGGAAGAGAAAACCAATTAAAGCTGATACCTGAAGAGCTTATTTTCCTTGTCTGTAAGATCATTAAATCCTTCAAGGATACCATCTTGCTCTAAAGCATGATTAATTGGGTTTGTCTTATCACGACTCCTATTTTGCATAATTGATGCAATCATATAAATAGCAGTACAAACAAACATACCAACATAACAAACGATTAAACCAGTAAGAGCACCAACATATCTTGGAGCTTCTTTTGCTAAGAAAATATTAGCACCAACAATATTACCAGCTGCATATAAAGTAAACCACATTGCAGTTGCAGTTGTACGTTTTGAATGACCAGCAACATTTGCAGTTAATAATGTCCATGCAAGGACAACAGGTGCACCAACTAAATATTGTAACCATGTACAACCAACTAAAGACCATCTCTTATCCAAGGGGGTAAGTTTAATACCAATAAGACCACCAAGTGGTGGTAAAACAATTAGCATTAATAAACAACAACGAGTATTCTTTTTTGTAACAGCAATAACTCCACAAATTATAACTAATACAAATTCAATTGCACCAGTTGGTAATTGTAATAATGTTGTCATTATACCAGTAAATCCATATCCTTTAATAAGAGCTGAAGAAAAATTTGAAACTCCACCATTAATAACACCACATGCAAGACCAATTAAAGCAAGTAACCATATTTTAAAATCAAAGAATGCTTCCTTTGCTTGAAATAATTTAAATTTTGTATCTTTAATACCCATCATATTCTTTGCAACTCTATTAACTGCAATAATTCTTTCCTTATGTGTAAGGAAACGAGCATTACCAGGAGTATCAGGAGTCAATATAAAGAAAATAATAGACCAAACAAAGTTCATTAATCCAATAACCATGAATATAAGTTTCCATGGTTTTATCGCTGTTGCATGTCCAAGACCATATGCAAGTAAAGCACCAACCATTGTTGCCATACCATTAAATGATAAAGTTAAACAAAGTCTTAAAGGTTGTTCTTCACGTGTATAAAACATTGAAATAAGCATCATAACTGATGGTGAAATAGATGCTTCAAACATTCCAAGTAAAAATCGTAAAACAAGCATTCCACCATAATTTTTTGCACCAATATGTCCAATTAAAAGAATTGCCCAACAGAATAACATTGCTGATGTATATTTTGCTACTGGTACTCTTTGAAGAATAATATTCGCTGGATATGCCCAAAATAAGTATCCAAAATTAAATATTGCTGCAACCCATGAATATCTTTGACCAGTAAGACCAACATCAGCAATTAATGAATATGCTGCTGCATAATTTAAAGATAATTTATCTAAAAATTGTAAAGTATAAGTTATGCAAAGAATTGGCATAAGATAAAGGTCAATCTTTCTTCGAACTCGAGCATTCTCGGCTTCTAGCTCCTCAGGAGACATCTCCATAGCTTCCGCATATAGATCAATACCTATAGCATGATTATCTTTAATAGTTGAAAGATCTGCTGCATGTACAGTTTGTATAACTCCCTCATTCTTCTCAGTCATTGCTTCGAGGCTTTCAGTCTTTTCCATTTTGACTTATTGATTTTTGATGATTGTTTCCGTTAAAAGAGAAGAAGAAGAAGAAGCACCTCCTGTATTTATGTTATCGATCTTTTGATCACTAGATAGAAGAATCCTTGATAGCATTATCACCCATTTTTTTTATTTGGACTTAGCTTTGGTTTATTCCGATGGTTCTGCTAAATCCCGTTTAGGTTTAGCTCCCAAAATCCTTATCCAGTTTAAACTAACAGCCTTATCGCCCCGCCAGACAGACAAATAAATTGAATAAAATAAAATAAAATAAAATAAAAAAGTAATTAGAAAGCCGTTTATTACCTCTGAAAGCAACATATATCATTGTCATTCTTTCATCTAATTGTAGACTCCATAACGATATTCATTAAAATCTGATTATTTCATTTTTGCTTGGCTGATAAGGAATAAAACTAAAAGGAATTAAAGTTGTGTAAAACGGAAAATTTAAAGTTTTCTTTCTTTTTGTTTTTGCAAATCCTGAAAGCTTTACCGAAAAGACCGATTAAGCAAGTAAGCCTTCCTTATTATCATTGGACAAAATAGGCCGTAATGGATTGTTATTCTTGACGACAAACTTATTCCAACCAATTGTTCTCTTATCAGTAGGGCGGATTTGATTCATGGTTAATAAGGAATATTATTCGCTATCGTTAATAATACTTCCCTGCCAAGAAGTCTTATAGAACTAACTAACTGTCAGACTTTCATTTTAATCAGGCAGCAAGCAGGTTTTCTAGTCTTGTTGAGTTATGTGATCCCGACAAGTTGCGTAAAAAAAAATAAAAGAAAGACAGAGATACCGAGGCTTGTCTTATCGTTATTACCCAAGAAGTCTGGAATTTTTTCCCTGTCAAAGATTTAGTGTTTAATTTAGTTTCTTAAGAAGGTGCAACAATTAAATCTCACTACAAAGTACAATGAGAAAGGGG
>JAJMFC010000080.1:13766-55496 GCA_030574475.1 Trigonopsis californica
AAAAAAAAAAAAAAAAAAAAAAAAGAAAAAAAACCAACCTTGACATGTTTGAAAACCATAAAAAGTACAGTATATATAACAAGAAACCTTTTTTGACAAAGCCAAAGAAAAAAAGGGGAAAAAAAAAAAAAAACACATAATAGCGCCGTAAAAGAAGAAAAAAACCAGAAAAATTTCATGCAGCCATCCACCAGCATATAATAATTAACATCAATATGCAAGAACCAGTAAGTACACCAGCACCTGCTTTATCAGCAATTGTTGGATCCCTATATGGATGACCAAATATATCTTTATGAGATTTTAATCCTGCTTCATCTGATCCATTTGATGTTGCTCCTGTTTCTGGAGTTAATGGTGAACCTGATATTGGTGCCAAAAGGTTAGTCGTTACTTCTAATGCATTCATTTGTTGACCTAATCCCCATGTACCATCCCATTCACTATTAACCCATGTAGTACCACATGTAACACCATCTGTACCACCTGAACAACTTGCAGCAGCTGCTAAAGCAGATGTTTTTAATCTAGGAAGTAATATATCAATTGTTTCTGGAGCTACTTGCATTGTAAGTCCCATAAATCTTGAAAAATATGCTTTAAAAGCTTGCATATCAGTATTACAAGCTCTACTTGGTTCACAAGTACGTTCGTACATGATTCCATCATCACTAAAAAACCATGATGATGAATTTACAATTCCAAGCATTCGCTCTTGCCAAATAGTATCCTCAGTAAAATTATAAAGATAAGCAGCACCAGAAAGTAGGAATCCATAATTATAAGACCATCTCCATTGGGATATTTCTGAACAATTGTGATCAACATTTGCACCATCAAGAACAAGATAATCAGATGTAATAAAGCCTGCATCGACCATCCAATCCCAAGAAATTTCTGCCCATTCTAAATAAGTCTCATTACCTGTATATCGATAAAGTCTAGCAGCAAGATGAAAGAAGGCACCATTTGAAACGGTATTTTTATAATCATATCCGTTATTGAAAGCAAAAATTTGCCATCTCAATCCTCCACCACATGTCCTGTAGTCCCACCTTTCTCTCATTGTATTAAATGCAGCTTGGGTGAGATATAACCATTGAGGTTCATTGTCTGCAGGATTTGTAAAGTTGCGTTCAGCAGCACCAATTGTAGCCAATGCCCAAAAAGCCTGATCGTCATTACCTTCAGTAAGAGTTTGATTAACAGGCATAAAATCCTGATCATCTCCGACCTGATTTAAAATTGACCTTATTACCAGTTCATTGTATTGATCATCTCCAGTGTAGTACCAGTAGTCAATGAGTGAACCAAAAGCCGCTCCAGCCTCATACCAGTAATAACCGCCAACAAATAATCCATAAACTGCACCGGGTTCATTCTTATAAACGGGATAATAATCTAGTAATCCCTCTGCCAGAACAGAAGCGGCAGCTTTGATTGAGTCGGGACTTTCAACATCGACTTCTATTCCTGCAACGACACTACACAAAAGTACAAACGACGACGACCACCACCATTGAAAAGAAAGCCGCATATCTGTCTTCCCGAGTTGCTTATTTGTTGGTAAGTAAATAAAAACAGAAAGATGGTCTTAAGAAATTCTCAAATTTTTTTTTTATTTCCACGGACGAAATAACAAATTTTCCCTGCATAAGCCGACGGAGCAGAAGGGTTAAATTAAAAATGGCAAGCTAAAGAGGTAGCAAACTTTTCTTGAATATCGAGTTCTTAATTAATGAAATGCGCTTCTTCTTCTATTAAAGCCCTCAACAAAAGAAGTCAGTTGTCGATAAAAATAGCTATGGAGGTATAACCAAGTCCAACCACGCGCCCCTTCCCCCCCCTCCCCCTGGCTCTTGTTTCCATTTGGATATCTCGATTTCATCTTATTGTGCTTGGCATATCGTTCTACCGAGGAATCCACTGGTGTTTGTGTTTGGTTGCTGTCTTGGCTTGGGCTGTCCCCACGACAACCACTAAGGTTACTCCTGATTGGGAGATGATCTGTTTATTGGCAAATGCAGCGCCTCCCCCAGACAAACTACCTACAAGACTGACAAGAAGAACAAGACAAAAACTTGAATCACACTTAAAAAACGTAGATCTCTCTCTCGTATAAAATACAAAATATTCTTTTTCTTTGCTTAAAACTTATTCAAAAAGTACACGACAAGAAGTAAAAGTCGAGTACTTGCTCCTCATAAAAATTTTTGTTGTTTAAATATCCATATCTTAACCAACGAAACGCCAATTCAGCAAAAAAGAAAAAAAAAAAATTGAAGATGAAGATGAAAATGGAAATGGAAAAACCTGAAATCAAAACAGCAGTAAAACAACTTTGGGGAAAATGTTGATTTTTCACCTTCTTTCCATGGTAGTAAAAAAAAAAAACAAAAAACGGGACAAAAATGGTGGAAAAGATCGGTCGCAGCAAATTCTCTCGCTTAGGCAAGTAATTTTAATTTTTTAATTTTTCTTGACCCTGCCAAGCGCGCCCCTTCCCCTCTCAGATCAAAAAATTTGGGGTGCGCATATATATTCACTCGTCTCTGGAGCATTTTTGTTCATAAAATATGGGGTGGTTTATTTATATGAGCATCCATAATGAGCAACCAATCATTGCCAATATGATAACAGCAGTAATAACACCAGCACCTGCCTTGTCACCAGTTGTTGCTGCTCTATAAGGACGACCAAATACATCAGTAGTGGAATTCTCTCCAGCATCATAGGATCCTATTGATGAACCACCAGTTGTCGCAGTATATGGAGCAGGTCTTTGGGTAACGAGAAGATTTTGCACAACTTCTAGTGCACACATTTGCTGACCAAGCCCCCATGTTCCATCCCAAGTTTGATTAATCCAACTTGTTCCACATGTGATTCCATCTGATCCACCATTACATTGTGCAGCTGCTGCAACTGCTGAAGTTTCGAGACGTCCCATCAAAGTATCGGCAGCTTGTGGTACTAATTGGATGGTAAGACCCATGAATCGAGAAAAGTATGCTTTATATCCCTGCTCATCTGTATTACATTTTCCGGTAGGTTCGCAAGTGACTTCTTGCATGATACCATCAGTATCAAAGAATAGTGATGAGGAATTAACAAAGTTTAATGTCCTATCTAACCATGTGGTATTTCCAGTTGCATTATAAATATATGCTGCACCAGCCATGAGCAAACCATAATTATATGTCCATTCCCATTTTGTGATTGTTGTGCAATTACTTTCAACAGTTCCACCATCATAAACACTATATGATGAATCATCAATAAGGCCAGTCTGTTCAATCCAGTTATAAGTTTTATCTGCCCATTCGAAATAACTATCATTAGCAGTATAACGATAAAGTCTTGCTGCCAAATGAAAGAAGCAACCATTGGAGACAGTATTCTTATAATCATAACCATTATTAAAGGCAAAGATTTGCCATCTGAGACCACCATTACATGATGCAGTATCCCACCTTGCTTTCATTGTGTTGAATGCTGCTTGAACCATATATAACCATTGGGGTTTATCAGCTGGTGGATTAGTAAAATTACGTTCAACAGCCGATAAAGCAGTAAATGCATAAAATGCTTGATCATCATTACCCTCTGTAACGGTTTGATTAGTAGGCATAAAATCATAATTTGGTCCACATTGATTTTGAAGAGCATCAGTAATTAATGAATTATACTGATCATCACCAGTATAAAACCAATAATCTAAAAGACTACCAAATGCAGCACCTGATTCATACCAATAATACCCTGTTGTCATCATACCATAAATAGCACCTGATTGATTCATATAAACGGGATAATAATGCAAGAGTCCCTCAGCAATTGCTGCGGTAGTATTGTAGATGGAGTCATTATCTCCTATAGTTACTGTTAGACCATTTGCAGTCTGCCATAAAGAAGCACTTAATATTGTAAAGAATGTCAAAAATCTTGAAGGTGTTGTTATATTAGCCAAGACCAGGCTTGGCCTCCAGCTTGGGCTTATTTTCATACTTGGCAATTTATAAATAATAAACCGAATGAAAAACTGTTTGAAGGTATAGCCCGATTTAACGAATGTGACTCTGTTTGACAAAAATAAAAAAATAAAAAATATGAGAGCTCTTCACTGGAGAATCTTTTGAAAGAATTTGCTCCTCGAGAAAACCGGGAGAGGGGGAAAATAATATTGATGGGTTGAAGTTTTCCAGGTGCAATTGGAAAGGGAAGACCCATGGGAATCCCAAAGTTTTACAAAAAACTGGTTACCCTGACGATCCTGGATTAATCAGGAAATGTCGTATTGCCTATTCAGGAAAGGTTCCGGCGCGATTTATTTATTTTTATTTATTAAATGGATGAAAAATTTCTATATTTATACCTTTTGTTACGCGTTGCTACTTTAAAGTCTTTAAACTGATTTGCAATGAGGCTTAAATTTTTTTTTTAGTTTAGTTTAGTTTCCAAATATTGTATGTATATATATATATATATTGACAGGGTGCGCGTACGGCTGTAAGTATGTTGTTTGAAACGTCGGGGGGAATAATGCCGAGTGCCCCGGCCAGCTTTACTCACAAAACAATGGGTAAGCGACACTAAAAAACACACGCCCAAGAATATTCTTCTTATTCTTCTACGCATCTACTGCAAAATGTAAAAACTTTAAAAATGATATATAACATTGGTTCGCATAAAAATACAAACTTTTTTCTTTCTTATCCTTCCCATTTTTATTTATTTATTTTTTTTTTTTACTCGGCCTTTTGAGATCCAAGTTTCTTCTCTGAAAATACCTTAGCATAAGGATTAAGTCGAAGTAGAACTTGCTTATTCTTAAGAGGGTTCTTCTTGAGTACAAATTCTCGCTTTTGGTGCTTAGGTCCAGCTGGTCGTACAACAGCTTGAACTTCTGAAGAATTAATAATTCGTGTAATGTCAGCATTTGCGACTATGTTATTAGGAAGAGAATATCCAGATTTAGCTGAATTTGTAGTCTCTGATCCCCAAACAGAATCGAGAAGCTTAAATGCAGATTCAGTCCAAATTACAAATCGTCCAAGATGTCCACCGGGAGCAAGTTGAAGAAGACTAAGAGAACGAACATCGGCTGTCTCAACACCAGGAATATTTCGGAATGCCTTAACAAGTCCCTTATCTTCACCATATACAACCAATGGTCCACGTCGTTGAGTGTGACGACGACCACGGAGTTTACCCTTACCAGCTCGAACCTTCTTAGATTTGATAACCTTGATAACATCAGAGTGAGCACCAACAGCCTTGAGAGCTGCAACAGCTTCCCGAGTCTTGGCTAATCCTTCAATATCATCAGCAACAACCAAAGGAACCTCATTGATTTGTTCAACACGGTGTCCTCGTGCAAGAACAAGAGGAGCAACACCAGAAGCTGCAATAGCAGATGCGGTAGCGAATCGTTTCTCATTAAGATTCACCTTTGTCTGCCACTTTCTCCAGGTCTTTGTAGGTGCAAACATACGTCCAGATCGACACATGTTACCAAAAGCAGCTTGTCCAGCACGATGGGTACCACCTCCAGAGACACGGGGGATACGGGCAACAGCTCGTCCAGTACCCCAAGATTCGGCAGATGTTTGATGACCTGCCTTTGAAGAAACTGCATAAGCTTGTCGCTTATTCTTGTTAACACCAGTGAAAACTGTGTGAACAATATCTGGTCGAATAGGAGCAGAAAAAACTGCTGGAAGAACAGCAGATGATGCTTGCTTGTTCTCACTGATAGAGTATACGGCGACGGTCGGACGAGACGACATTGCTGAAGTTTGGTATTGTTTGTTGGATGGGCGTTTGTCGATAAACACCCTTAACCACCAGTTGGGTCGGGTCGAATTGCGTTGCGTCGTTCAGGGTTTGCTTGTTTGTGACTTGCATTTTTAGGGTTTCATAAATGTCTAAGTTACAATAAAAAAGAAAAAGCACATTTTGGAAATAACTTAGCAGCGCCCACCCAATAATCAATCACGTGCAACCTTCCCATTTTTCAAAACCCCCCCACTATCGTGCAAGATGAATTACTGTTCCTCATTTGAATGCAGCCTTCTTTCTATTTTACATGCCATATGCTTTCGCATCCCATACAAATACTTTCTCATCCCAGCCAGTCGTACAAGCCCAACCTGGAGCGCCAAACAGACTCCAATCACAGCCAGTTACAAATTCAGTATGTTTATCAAAGATTCCCAACATATTTCGCCTATGTTTGATCATGTGTGAACCCGGTAAACCTTGCTGTTGAGCTGTACTATCTCGCCAAATTCTTGCTGTCATATCATAAGATACACTTAGTAATATTTCACCAGAATGTGGAGACCAAGATATCCTTTTCACAGCATATTCATGACCCAACATTTCATTTATGGGCGAAGTGGGCTGTCTTACATCCCATATACGAATGCTTCTATCCACTGATCCCGTAGCAAGTACAGTTGGTCGATATTTATTCCAATCGAGGGTTAATACTTCGGCTCCATTGTGAGCAAGTATTGATGACACTTCTGGTTCTGGCGCCCTCACATCCCATATCCGTAGCATAGAATCTGAAGAACATGATGCCACAGCTGATGAGTCATGCGGAGAGAACATAGCCGTATAAGTACATGATGGAGGCGCTCTTCTAGGTACAAGCGTCATCAACGACCGAGGTCGAGAAGGAGACCACTAGATAATAAGGAAATTAGAAAATCATATATGCATCATCTTTCACAGAACGATAAAGGATAACTCACTATTTTAACAGCTCCGTCCCAACTAGAAGAGCAAAAAGTAGTCTTTTCCACAAGATTCCAATTGATGGAGAAAACCTCGCGCGTGTGCTCCTGCCAGCTTTGAGTGGGGAAATCATTAAGGCCAATATCAAATAATTTAATACTCCCATCTCCAGATGCAACAGCAATCTGATTCTCGTGAAGTTCTGACCAAGCGCAATCGAATAATCCATCTTGAGTGTCAAACCATTTATGACATGTAATACCTTGGGGAGTAAGATCTAGAATATAAAGTCGCCCATTCCCCACTAATCCAAAATTCGAAGATGCAGCACAAGCTAATCGAGAATCGAAATAAGGAGAATAACTCACTGAATACCCATTGAACCCTTGCGTTCTATATGAAAACATTCTCCGTGTTCAGTTTAAAAGTACTGCACTGTGGGGGGTAAGTTATATGTGGATGTGACCACTCATAGCCAAACCAGCGGCCAAAACTTTCGATGTCTATATTCTTATTCTCTCCCTTTGCTATATCCGGTTCTTTTTACACGAAAATTTTCTCTCCTTGGGCTCTATTTCCTAGGTCAAAACAAGTACAATAATTAAAATCTTGTTCGGAGCCTTGTGCGTTGGAAATTTCCCGTTCCCCATATCCGATAATGGCAAATTGGGACTTCTTCACCGATTACCATTAAAAATTGGCGTCTTGTATAACGATTTCCCCATATATTTTTGCATTTCTTTTCTGTTCCTTACAAGTGCAGCTCGAGATGATTTTTTATTTTATTTTTTATTATTTTTACAGAAACAGATGACTAAAAGAAAAGAATTAAATGACAGTGATAGTATGGGCAATTATAATTAAAATTCAAAAGATCATGGAACTTTGAATATGTTCAAGAACCAGCTCATTCGATTACATAAGGTTGTCACACAATGTACTGCACGCAGCCATTTAGAGGGACAAATGAACCGCTATAACCGTAAACACATCTAGCCTGGGCAAGTTCACAGTCTGCTCTCTGAATTTGTCCGTAATTGATTACAGGAGCTTGAAAAGCAGCAACACCTGTAACCCGGTTATAATAACAGCCACCACCATAAGCAGCAGCATAGCAAATTGACGGATGGCTAAGGAAGACATTGATACTAGGAGCTTGGCATGATCCACCACAATCTGGAGTGCGTGGTGGAGGTGGTGGGTTATGTGTTGAGGAATAAGAAGAAGTAAATGAATATGAGCTCCTATATGAGACATGAGAAGAACCTGATGAGTATGAGCTTTGAAAATTCATTTGAATATTTGAAGAATAGGAAGTGTGCCATCTTTTCAATAACTTGTCTCCCAATCCTTTAGGCTTGACGTCGAAATCAGGGACAAAATATTTCTCTGCCTCTGAACCATCCACGAAGCTAATTGCATAAAAATTCTCACTTTCGTAGGAGTTTGTGAGATTGCTAACTAAAGCAGTCTCCTCGGTAGAAAGTGTCGAAGCACACGACACAATCCCCACAAAGAAAAGAAAAAGATCCAATTGAACTGGAAGCATTGAAGCTATTTACAAAAGTGAAGAGTTAGACGCTGCTTTCCCCCTTTCCTTTTTATAGTATTCAAGATTTTCGCTTGGTCATCTGTAGTCTGCACAAAACCGGATGCATTAAGATACATTCAAAGACATGACATATCTTGAAGTCTTGTTCAACAACGCGCTTAAAGCCTGCAAAGATCGAGAGCAGGACATATTACTTAGATAGGGTCAGTCCAAGAACGCAATGATTTTTTATCCGGTGACTTGGATTCGTAGAACGGAATAATACCCGAAACAGCACGCTGCAAATGTTTGCTAATAAGGCGAAAATTAAACAGGCCTCGTTTACCCGAGGAACTCAAGCGTTTGTTCTGAGTAGTTCCCAAAAGAAAAGAAAAAAGGAAATGATCGTCTGTAAAGCCTTATGCAGTATTCCGCTAGCATATGGATAATACTATTTAGGCAGTATGGTAGGATATGAAGTTCATTCAATTCCACAGATCATATTCACCCTTGTAGCAATATCTCGAGAGTTCCTGACACCTAAGAGTAAGGCAACGAAAAGACCCACTTCACTGATGATGAACCACCGTCCATTGCTCTATTTGAGATATAATTCTGTAGTATGCGTATAATCTGATTTATTCAGAGCTCCAAACAGGAATTGTATAGCATAAGACCTTCGTTGCAGGTTTATAACAGTTCTATGAACCTCATACCTTATCATTAAACTCCTAGATAGCTATAATCATTATAATGGATCATGTACCCTGTTGTCTCCAGGCGCATTACTTGTACCGAGCTGGTGGAGTCTTGTCTGTAGCTTATTCCCAGTTGCTGGGACAAAATTTCAAGCTTTTGGCCAACCTGCATTGGCAACGAGATTTGTAGCAAAATCGATCCCCACTAGGTTGACGACCATGCAGCAGCTTTCTAAGACCAACCTTATACCTCGGCTCTGGAGTAGCTCGAGGATCCGGGTTTGCGGAGATTACCTGCTGCCGTTGTCGTCGCGCAGCCATCAAGTTTATAAACGCTATAACAGCTCTACATCAGACGGATCTATGAGCCAATCGCTTCGAGCACGATTCGGCAATGTCGGTGGGCGGAAGGGGGGATCTCTACGAGGGTTCGAGCCACTCAGTTCAAATAGAAGTGCGGAAGCTGGAAAGCGAACGAAACTCTATACAAAACAAATCTTACATGCCCTATTCACCAAGAATAATATGCTTCTTACCTTGACGACCGAATATGAGATTGAAGGACAATTAGAGGCCTATAAGGACCCGTCAAAGTTTACGCTTGCAGAATTTCAAGAATCTCTTGTAAGGGCTGTTCGGAAACCTCAGGAAGTGCGCATGTGCCTTTCGTGTGGAGCTGCTGGCTTTAAGGGAATGCAAAGAGGGGAGTATGAGGCCGGGTTTCGAACTGCAGCTTTATTCTTTGATAAAATGGAACAAAAGGGATTTTTGACTTTACCTACTGCTCTCATTTTACGTGGTTCAGGAAGGTTACGCCAGGGATTTGAAAAGGCGCTTACTGGTCGAGAGGGTATAAAGATATCAAAGAATATCGTCTCGGTTGCTGACGGTACCAGAATCAAATTTGGAGGAACAAGGTCTCCAAATAGGCGACGTATTTAGTTGCTGTATTTGTATATATTCACTAGTAAAAGTTGTCCTTCTACATGGTTTAAATAATTGATAAAAAAAAAAAAACGGTTCATCTTCCTCTTTGAATGGACCTAATTTGTACTGACTGCATCATTGATAATTATTATCCAACAACAATTTAATCGGGATGTGCACGTTCATGTACCTTGTACACATTTCTATGCCGACCCCCCTATTGACTACATACTTGTATATTGTATTCAACTTTGGGTTTCAAAAATACCAATTTTACCAACATCTAAACTACAGCGCATCTACCTGGTGGTGCAGTATCGAGATTTCGACTTACTTACAGTTTGTGTAGAACAAGGTCTGCTTTAGGCAGAGTTTAGTTTTCCTCGGAGTATTGTCCCAATTGGTTCCTCCACCCCACCTTATTAGCCCATTTAATGTTTAAAACTCAAGTGCCCATTTTGACCCGCCCCCGCTAAACACGATACTTGACCCACCCTCTCTTTTCTACCGGCGCTCTCTTCGTCCTTTTTATATATATTTGCGCTTTGGGAGGCTCATTTAAAAAGCCACTACACCTCTGCCTGCCATGTCGTCACCTACCCGAGATGTCAAAAACCATCTCCTCTTTGAAGTATCCACAGAGGTTGCTAATAAAGGTAAGTTCTGAACTTTACGGCAGTTTATGTCACTACTATAATGAAACTCGAGAGCTACACTAGTTGTAGAGTTTCTATCTCCTTTGCTTTTTCTTTTGTGCCGAGTATCTTGCTTGGTTGCTTCGTTTCTTTTCTCTGACAATTATTCTCCGAGCTTAGTGGGGGGCATCTATACGGTTCTCAAATCCAAGGCTCCCATGACGGTCGCCGAGTATAGGGAGCGCTATTGTCTTCTAGGTCCATTGAACCACACTAATGTACGTACATGACTCGCTGGTTTTCATGGGATGTCGTATAGCCCTTTTGTTTTCTGACTATCCCTATAGGCTAGTTTTGAAGTCGAAGAGCTCACTCCTACGGAGCCAGCAATGGTTGAGACTCTCCGTTCTATGCGTGACCGTGGAATACATGTACTCTACGGAAGATGGCTCATCGACGGTTAGAAATTTTCTTCCTCTGCTCTCTTTTTCTCTTTTCGATAATAGTTATTTACTATTTAAATTCTAGGTGCTCCAAGGGTTGTTTTATTCGATTTAGGGTCAGCATATTATCTTGAGAGCGAGTGGAAAAATGACCTTTGGAAGACTTGTGGTATTCCCGTTCCTGATGGTGACTTGGAAACACGTGATGCCCTTATCCTGGGGTATCTGGTAGCGTGGTTTCTCGGTGAAGTAAGTTGTCAAAATCAAAAAGTTTAATCCTCCCAAGCTGACAAAATGCACCCCATACATAGTATGTGTTCCACGACAGGAAGAAGGCTGTTGTAGCTCATTTCCACGAATGGTTGGCTGGCGTAGCTTTACCGCTTTGTTCTAAACGGCACATTGACGTGACTACTATATTTACTACTCATGCTACTCTTTTGGGAAGATATCTTTGTGCTGGATCTGTTGATTTCTACAATAATCTTCAATGGTTTGATGTAGATAAGGAAGCAGGAAAGAGAGGAATTTATCATCGTTATTGTATTGAGCGTGCAGCTGCTCATTCCGCTGACGTTTTTACAACTGTTTCGCATATAACTGCCTATGAAAGTGAACATCTTCTCAAGCGAAAACCAGATGGTGTCCTTCCAAATGGTCTCAATGTGGTGAAATTCTCTGCTGTTCATGAATTTCAAAATCTTCATGCCAAAAAAAAGGAAAAGATCAATGATTTTATTCGCGGACACTTTTATGGCCATTATGATTTTGATTTGAATGATACATTGTACTTTTTTACTGCTGGTCGGTATGAATATCGCAATAAAGGTGTTGATATGTATATAGAGGCTCTAGCTCGTCTAAATCATCGACTCAAAACGGAAAGCCCAACAAAAACTGTTGTTGCTTTTATTATTATGCCAGCAATGACTCGTTCTTATACAGTTGAAACTCTCAAGGGTCAAGCTGTAACAAAGGCATTGATGGATACTGTCGCAGAGATTCAACAAAATATTGGACGCAGATTATTTGATCACTCGGCTCGTTATCCTCAACATGGTAAAGAAGTTCCAGAATTGGATGAATTACTTACTAGTAGCGATAAGGTAGCACTTAAGCGTCGGGTTTTTGCATTGAAACGTACTTCACTTCCACCAGTTGTTACACACAATATGGCTGATGATGCAACAGATCCTATTTTGAATCAAATTCGCAGAGTTCAACTATTCAATCATCCTACTGATCGAGTAAAGATTATCTTTCATCCAGAGTTTCTCAATTCAAATAATCCAATTCTTCCTTTAGATTATGAAGATTTTGTACGTGGTTGCCATCTCGGTGTATTTCCTTCTTATTATGAGCCTTGGGGATATACACCTGCTGAGTGTACTGTCATGGGGGTTCCTTCCATTACTACAAACTTGTCTGGATTTGGTTGCTACATGGAGGAACTCGTTGAGGATGCATCTGACTATGGTATATATATTGTTGATCGAAGGAATAAAGGTGTTGACGATTCCATTAACCAACTTACCGAATCAATGCTCACATTTACTAAGCAATCTAAGAGACGCCGAATCAATCAAAGAAACAGAACAGAGCGTCTTGGTGACCTTTTAGATTGGAAAAGGATGGGACTTGAATATGTCAAGGCTAGACAACTGGCATTAAGAAGAGCTTACCCATCAGCTTTTGCTGAAGATGGTGTTGTAGACTTTTTTGAGACAACTAAAAAGAAGATTTCTCGTCCATTATCAATGCCAGGTTCACCAAGAGATCGCAAAGGTATTATGACACCTGGAGATTTTGGTACTTTGCAAGAATCAAATCAACGGTTAGATACTGAAGATTTTGTCAATTTCCGTCTTGCAGATGAGGATGTCGATGAAAAGCCTTTCCCATTTGAATTGAGTATGCACAATTCCCTGAATGAGAGCAATAACCAGGACGACGGTGAAGTTGTATGATTACAGATACATTGTGCTTTCGTTTACCGTCTCGCCTATGTAACGTGCATCGATTCCTGCATTTCCTTTTATTTTTGTTTTTGTTTTTGTTTTTCAATTCCTTCTTTGCCTGTTTTCGTCGACTTAGTTTTTTTTTCGGGCTTATTGTTGTTTATTTTTATTTTTTTTTTTTTTTTTTCCTTCATCTTCTTTTCTTGTGCAGTTTTCATAATGATGACAAAGTATGTGTAATTTATGTTTTACTAAAAATACAGAGAAAAAAAAAAAAATTCTTAAGAGTAATTAATTCATCGAAAGCTAAGTCGAGGATCTGTTACACGCTCTTCCTTCCACCTTTCCAACCATTCTTTGCGTAAATGAAGCTTCTTCCTTTCTTGCATATAACTATTGATAAATTCTGTAACATCAGGTGCGAATTTATCTGGAGAAGAGCTAACATTTGCGAGAAAACTATTTGCTAATGCTTCAGATACTGCTTCTGATTCAGGAATTGATCGAGCTAATCGATTATAAAGAGCAGGAGCAGAAAATGGTTGAAGTGCAATATACATTTTCTTCTCTTGATCACGCCATGCAGCTTCTAACCTATGATTCTCAGCAAGGAGTTGTTCAGTTTGTTTTCGCAAATTAGCTACATCAATTATAGAAACTGAAGGGCTTTGAATTTCGCTATTAGTATTTGGCTTCCCTAAAAGAGTATTAGCCAGTTCAAGATTAGCTACATTTAATCCTCTATTAGTTGTATAAAACCGTTCAGCATCAGGATGCACTGCCTCAAATAGGCCATCGAGAAGATCCGGGTGTTCAAGAAGATATTCTAAATCCTCTTTTCTATAAGATTTGTAGCGTTAGTTTTTGACTAGTAGAACGGCACAAGGGTGACGTCAACTTACCGGAAATCCTTTAGAAATTCTGGAGCAATAAGTTGTCTTGTAAGGGATGGTCTGCGAGCTTCTACTCGAGATGTAGCAGTGTTGAACCTCGGTTCCTGCGAAACAGGGATCGCACTTGATATGGAGGATGGTGGCCTTACTCCATCTGCTAAACTTGTATTACTTGAATGTGAGCTAACTGGGCCCGGAGATGAAGAAGAGACTGCCCCAGCCAGAATCTCTGCTGGAGGTTTTGGTGGTAGCTTTGGAGTTGCACTTCCCGATACGGAGAATTGTGGAGTATTATTCGCCACAAAAGCCGGAGAAGAAGACTGAGACATTGGTCATAAACTGCCTTACATCCGTTAGTGTTCAATCGTCAACCAGCACTTTGGTGGTTTCAATATGGGTATCTCTTCAAGATGGATGAGAGCACAAAACCGCCCCGGTTGATTCGAGCGGCTTAAACTTCCCACCTTGAACTTTTCCTCTTCCCTCTCTTTTCTGCCTTGACGCTACCGCTTTAAGCAATCTCTTTTCTCCACCTTTCAATTGAGGACTCTCGTTTCTAATCTCAGGTAAGTGTGATTGGCAAGGGAATTCTGGACATTTTCATACTAACTGAAGCGGTTTAAAACTGAAAGAAAAAGAAATTGACCCGAGGGGAAAAAAAAAAAGTGATTCCTGCAATCCAATTGTACATATAGACAGACGATAGCAGAGAAGGAATGGGATCATCATCTTCAGGGACTCCGCCAACTGGGGCAGAAGATAAAAATGCACCACCGGCTAACCGGATATTACCATCCAAGGATGCCGCTAATTTCAGGGCGATGCTTCGGTTATATGAACAGAAACAGTATAAAAAGGCAATCAAGACGGCTGATGCGATTTTGAAGAAGCATCCCAAGCATGGTGAAACTATGGCAATGAAGGGTCTTCTCTTTTACTTTAGTGATAAAAAGGATGAAGGGCGTGATTTGATCAAGCAAGGTCTGCAGTATGACATGACCAGTTTTGTATGTTGGCATGTCTATGGTCTTTATTATAGATCAGAGCGTAATTTTGAGGAAGCTGCTAAATGTTATCAGAATGCACTCAAATATGATCCTGACAACTCCAACATTCTTCGGGATCTTTCCATTTTGCAAATACAAATGCGCCAATTTAAGGGATATGTAGTATCTCGAAACATTTTATTGCAGCAAAGACCCGCCAGTAGGCCTAATTGGACTGCTTTGGCACTGGGTCAGCATTTAACTGGTCGCCCTGATCTTGCGGTCAATGTTTTGTCTGGGTATGAGGATGCAATCAAGCAGCCTATTCCCCGGGATGACTCTGAGAATTGGGAACTTTTACTTTATAAGAATAGTCTTATATATGAAACTGGTGATGTTGCCAAAGCTCTTACTGATCTTGACAATATTTCAAATATAGTTTTAGACCAACACACTGTGATTGAGTTTAGGGCAAAGTATTTATTGGATCTCAAGAGGTACAAGGAAGCTTTAGTACAATTAAGAAAATTATTGGATCGAAATCCTGAAAATTATGAGCATTATAAAAGTATACAATCAGTTTTGGGGATTGAAAATAGTGATCAAGAGAGAGTAAATGACCTTTACAATGGATTCATTAAAAAATACCCTGATAGTAATGCAGCACTTCGATTATCATTGGATGTACTAGATGCAAATGATTACTTTAAAAATAATCTGAAAAAGTATTTGGACAGGTATCTTTCTCGTGGTATGCCTTCAACATTTGTGAGTCTCAAGCCTCTTTATGTAAATAAGGAGAAGTTACCGATTATTTTAGAGATTATTGGAGAGTATGAAAAGAGGGTTATGCAGGATAAGGATAATTCGAATGGAGCAGTTTGGATACTACACTTTCTTGCTCAACATTATGATTTCTTGAACGATAGAGATAAGGCTAAAATGTTTGTGGAAAAGGCACTTGAAATAGATGCCAAGGTTGTAGAAGTTGAGATGATTAAAGGTAAGCTTGCTAAGCATCGCGGAGATCTTGTTGAAGCTAGCAAAAGTATGACAATTGCTAGAGAATTAGATGTCAAGGACAGATTTATAAATTCAAAAGCAGCAAAATATCTTTTGCGTAATGATGAAATTGATAAAGCAATTGATGTTGTATCTCTGTTTACAAAAAATGATGCAACAGGTAAAGGAGTTAATGATTTGCATGAAATGCAATGTTTTTGGTTTCTTTATGAGTTGGGAGCAGCACATAATCGAATTGGAGATAAAGGTATGGCATTGAAAAGGTTTTCTTATGTAGTGAAAATTTTTGAAGATTGTCGATTAGATGAAGTGGATTTTCATCCCTATCTATTAAGACGTGGAGCAATGCGCGCTTATATTGATTTGATGAAGTGGGATGATCATCTATTTAAGAATTTATGGTTTATCTTGTGTGGTGTAGAAGCCATTAAAATATATCTTGGAATTTTTGATGAGCGAGAGAGGGCAGATTCTCATAATAATGAAAATGGTAATAGTAATGATGATGGAGAATTTAAGGGACTAAGTGATGCGGAAAAGAAGAAGGCCAAGAAGAGGGCAAAGCGAGAAAGAGCTAAAGAGTTAAAAAAGGAGCATGAGGCTCTTGAAAGTGCGGAAATCAATGCAGCTGAAGGAGCCGATAAGGCAGGTACAGGAGTAGGAGCTATTAATGCACCACCAAAAGATCCTGATCCATTAGGGAAAAAGCTACTTTTAGTTAAAGATCCATTAGAGCCAGCATTAAAAATTTTAAAACATTTGGAAGATGATGGGGCAGATCAAGAGATTACATGGGAGATGGCATTTGAGATTCAATTACGAAGTAAAAAGTATCTTTTAGCACTTGGAGCGCTAAACAAGGCGATTAAATTGCGGCAAGGGTTGTTTGACAATGAAATCATTAATGGATGGATTGCAAAAAGTGTTTCCATTTTGAAGGATCGAATAGCAAAGGAGACAAATCAAGAAATTGTTAGTGATCAAATTCGCAAAGTAATTTCAATGAGTTTATCGCAACAATTGGATAAATCTAATTTAGATGCTCGTGGTTATATTGATAATTGGTACTCAAATCAACCAGAATCTTGTGCAAAGGCTAAATTGATTTTGGCAGAGACAATACATGAACTTTCATCATCAAATGATGATGAAGCAATAAAACTAGCACAACAAGTAATGGAATTACAAAATGTTACTTTACAGCAATCACTAGATGGATTGCAATTAATTGGTAGAATACGTTCTCAAACGTCCAATGAATACCAATCAGCTGCAAAAGCAGGTCTGAAACAATGGCCTGAAAGTTCACGCTTACTACGAGCTGCATCATCTGGTTGTTGATATAGGGCACCAAAAAAAAGGAAAAATGTACTGTAGAAAAAAAAAAAAAAAAAAGAAAAAGCAAGATTATTCTAGCCGTGTGAAATATGCTACAATAAAATAAAAAAAATAAAAGTCTATCAATTTGGGGCCTAAAAGAAGGTGAGTATAATTACAGATAGTTTGATATCAAGAATTGACCCACGAAGAGACTCGTTGAGCCCCAAGTCTTGATGCAAAGCGGAGACCCTGAGTACCCATAGGGAAGTAACTGACAGTGTACCAAAGAGCAGCGAGTAACTGAATGACACTAAAGATTATTGTAAGAATGGTAGATCTAATACTAAGAGCACAAATAAGAGTTGCAATAATTGATCCAAAGAATGCCAAAGTAAATGGAAGCCTTTCCATTGATGTGAGGTGGCGTGCATAATTGAGTGGACCTTGAAGTGCACCAAATGATATGACAAATAAAAGACTTCCAAGAGACCAAAGTAGAGCAAATTTGCGAGGTTTCAAAGCCAAGACTGGGAAGATGGCAAAACAAAGAGCAAAACAAGCAGCAGCAGCTAATAAACAAATAGCAAAAATTAAGATGCGATCATACCATCCAAGGGGCGTAAACCAACCTGGTTCATTAGCACTTGATTCTGCATCAGCATGAGCTTGCCCAGATGCGGCCTCTGATTCTGAAATGGGTAATCTAACATAATCTGAATTACTCCAAGGAAGAGATGCTTTGATTCGGGAGAAGAAGGGAGTCGATGATGTTGTAGTTGGCTGTGGACCGCGGTTAGTCCAATCGCGAAGTTGAGACCGCCATGCCGACTCGGCCATTTACAAGTTTAAATTTCTCTTTTTTTCGGGTATTTTTCAATCTTTTTAAAGAAATCCTTTTCCCCCCCTTATCCAGAGAGTTACGCAATCGGCCCTTTTTTTTGACTTGGTGGTGGTGCAAAATAAAAGGAGGTTTGCTCCCTACGCGGCTACTCCATAGCAACGGGCGATTGTTCTGGTTGTCTATCCAACAAACGCCTAAGCCAGTTTAATTACGTCAAAAGACTATATAAAGAATAAATATCCAAAAGAGTCGACGAGGATAACGTGATCTAAAAATATTAATTTATATTTATAATTCAATTTGATGATTCTAACTTTCCGACTAGCGGTGGGTTTGGTTGGTTGGGGATGGTGGCGTACCCCCTTGTCAAACCCCACATTGGCAGGTTGTCACGTGACTTGTAGTTACCCCGGATTTCCTCATCTGCAAACTAAGTTTTTGTCGATGAGAAGGCGACAAAAAAAAAAAAAAAAGGAGAGAGAGAGAATGCAGGAAAATTTTAACTCTCCATCCTCTCTCTCACAATTATCACCAACACAAGACGAGATCTTTGAATAAGAATAAGAAGAAGAAGAAGTCGTCATGACATCAAGAGTGGCCAAGTCAAGACCAGATTCAGCAGCAGAGACTCACAGATACGGATTTGTGTATAACCCCTCAGCAAGTGTTGAAAGGGTTGATGAAGATCCAGCGGCCGGTGCCTCATCTTTGATTAGCGATGCCGATTTAGCAGACTTTGACTTTGTCGGAGCTGGTAATAATAAGCAGCAGCAGCATCATCATAGTCGAGAGAGAATGGATGTGGATAATAATAATAATAATAATAATCATCACCAGAGTCCAGATATCGTCTTTAACCCGTTATATGCCGAGAGCTATCCTCCTGCGTTTGGACAACAGAGCTGCTACTCTGCTCCGAATAATGGGAATTATTCCAGGTTCCCCGATTGGACAGTTAGGAATAATATCAAAGATACCAATCTGTTGGCTACACAGCAGAGTGCACAATCACAATCACAACCTAAGCGTCCCGATGAGTATGGGTTTTATTCTGCTTCTTTACCTAGCCTTTCAACCAGTGACAGTAGCGGTGGGCCAGCCGTATGTGAATCAGGTTCTTTCCCTTCTTGCTCAGGTTTGAAACCTACCCGTACCACCACTAAACAGCACATGGATTTTGATGATCAACAGCAGCAAGTCCTTGAAAGAAGACGACGCCGGCGTGAATCACATAATGCAGTTGAACGACGCAGGAGGGATAATATTAATGGAAAGATTCAGGAATTGTCTTCCTTACTCCCCGAAAGTTTCTTTTATGATACCCATTCAACTGCTTATATTGCTCATTCTCGTACTCAGCAGCAATTGTCTCCAGAATCTGAATCACCCCCAACTGCAGTATTTGGTTATGATATGGAACCTAGTCATACAACAATATCTGGATTAACAAAGGATGGGAAACCTAATAAGGGAGCAATTTTACAAAAATCTGTCGAATATATTCGTCATTTGGAAGATTGTTTAAGGCAAGAAAGAGAAAGAGCAATGAGTTTAGAGGAGGAACTTAATAGAGGGCCTTATGCAGCACGACAGTCACAAGATTGGCCACATGTTAAAGCAGAGCCTCAGGAAGGTTCTCAACCAAGAGATAATATAGGTTATGATGATCATCATCATGATGCAATACCTGCAGAGTTTCAGCATCATCCTCAAAGACAGGATCCTAATAGGATGAATTTATCTTCCTTTGAAGATTACAGTAGCTCAACTGGTCATATGTGAGAGAATTGACGAATATTTTTTTTTTTTTATAAATAAACTATGTAAGGGTTTTTGTTTTGTTTTTTTCTTCTACGACAATTATGACAATGAATTTATGTTTTTTTTTTTTATTGTCTTGCCAAATTTTTTTTTTTTTGCTTGTTTAAGCATATGTTTTTACAGCCCTTTTTCTTTTAAGAAATTTTTGGATTTGCTCTTTTTATAACGAGTTTATGATCATATTTATATATATATATATATATGTATAAAAAAAAATAAAAATAAAAATAACCATGTTTTTTTTTTTTTTTTTAGAAACCTCATCTTATCTCCAATTGTTGGGTTGGATTTTATTTCTTTTTAATTTTTTTTTTTTATTAACGACAAGAAATTTCATCTTAACTTATTTTATAAAAACTGAAAGATCCATCATTCCTCTGAACTCTAAAAGATCTAAAAGTAGTTATAGCAGTAAAAAAAAAATATATGAATGGGGGAAGTTTATTTACAGATTGTGCACAAAAAGAGAAAGATCCAAAATAAATAAAAATAAAAATAAAAGTAGCAAAGAGATACGAGTTAAAAAAAAAAAAAGTTATATTGCAATAAAAGCTAAAAAAAAAAGTAATGGGGAAATATTTTTGTCTTGTCTATGTATATATAGATATATAGAGGCGTGTCTAATGTTGTGTTTGCTTTGCTTGTTCTGGTTTTTCAGCCACATCTGATGGAGGTAATACCTTAGTAGTAGTATTATCTGCTGTATCACCACCCTTTGGTAATTGATCAACTTGTTTAGCAGTATCAATTGCAGTATTATTATTATCATTATTATTAGATTTTGTTGTATTATCTTCATCAACATTAATATCATCACGAACTTTAATTTTATGTCCAGATTTTTCTTCTTGTTCATTCTCATCTTTAATAAGTTCTTCTTGTTCTCTAATAACTTCAAGCCTTTGCTTATTTGTAACAGTACCTTCAGCTTGATGAACTTCAAGTTCTGCTTCATGATAAAGTTCATCAGGAATTGATGATAAAACAGATTCTAATGCACGAACATATGAATCTTCAGTAAATTCAATTTGTCCATATGCATAAGCTGCCGATAATAAAAGTAATGTTGATGGAACTTTTTCATGAAGACGTAATTTTAACCATGCTGATAATTGTTCCCTTAATTCTGCTGGTGATGCTTCATAACTTTTTATTCCACGTGCTGCACTTGCTGATTGAAGTTCTGGTACTGATAATGTATCAACTCCTTCATAATCAATTGCACGATCATCTCTTTTAATTTGACGCATCTTGTGCCTAATTTGATATCGTAACATTAAATCTGTACCAAAAGTATTAAGATTTAAATAACGTGCCAATGCAACCAATTGTGGCCTTGATAAATTATCCAAAATAACATCATCCTTGAACATTCTACAAACATTAAATAATTCTTCTTTTGTAGGCTTTTCTCCAGATGATCTTACTTTTCTAAAAAAATCCGCAAATTGTTTACGTTGTTCTGAAGATGCTGGACGTGGCATTGACATTCCTGATTCTTCAACTGTTTGACGTAAAATTTGTGACATTTCTTTCCTTGTTGTTCTCAATTTCTTATTCCGTTTCTCTTTATCAGCTGCACCTTCATAAGTTGATGGTAACATATTGGGGAATAACTTTAATGCAACTGGTAATAAAAGTTCTGCAAATGGTACAATAACAAACATTGAGAATGGAACTAATCGAGCAAGATCTGTCACAGTACGTTGAAGCTGTCTATTCTCACGTCGACTAAGCTCATAACCTGCAACCATCTTCATAACTAGTTTTGTAGAAATTTTAATCTCATAACCCAATAGTTTTGTTCCATCCCAATAGTGCATCAAAGCCTCTTTTATCCGAACTGAAAGGGGCTCTTTGACAGCTGGTGGCTGGGCAGCAGCAGCAGCCACTTTACCTCCTGCAGGTTTTTCATCCTCATCCTTGGCTTCCTTAATAGGATTCTCTCCAATATCAGCAGCTTCTGAATGTTGAGATACTTGACTCGCACTCTTGTCATTACTTGAATTTTTTTTATCTAGTGTTTTATTGCCATCACTATACATACGATAGCCATAACTTGGTCTAGTATTCAAGGTTAGATGAAAAATACACATATTTCCACCAGATAATTTTGACATGCCTCGGCGACATGATGTTGAAATTAGATTACTTTGGTGACATGATGAAATACTTCTTCTTCGATTACTAGCCAATAATCCCCTAGCTAATACCGAAGATGATGATAACATCATCTGGTATCGTTGTGATGTCCCTCCTGTTGCCAACATTGTTTTTCTTTTCCAAGTCGTATTTTTGTAATCGAATCAAAAAAATTAATAAATATTAATCAAAAAGCGTTTTGATTAGGGCAAAAACAATCCAAATCCTTTCTTCTTCTTTTTAAAACGATTTATCTTTTAATTACAAAGTAATCCTGAATATTTGCTTTCGTCGTCTTGATTTTAAAGTCCTTTCTTTTTCTCAGTTTTTTTCGCCCGGGCTTCAAAATATCTCTTTTGCAACAAAGTTGTTTCTCTCAACTTTTTTTAGCTTGTGAGGGACGCGTTGCTAACTTAGGAGTTTAAATCCAACAAGGGAATCGCCTAAACACCAAAAAAAAAAAAAATCTTCCGTAATTTCCGGATATACATTGAAACTTTTTTTTTTTTTTTTGTTTCTTTAATAGACAACATCTATGTACGGGTTTAAAAGAATACTGTATTTTTTCTATATTAGAAGACCATCTATAATGAAGTCGCCAGAATAAAAATGGAATCTATCACAATGTCGTAAAAAGAAAAAAATTTAAAAATTTATCATAGAGTTGAAAAACAAAAAAGCAGAAAAAATAAAAAAAAAGAGCCATCATCATGTAGTAATGAATCCAAATTTCATGAAAGAAAGAAAGAATTTTCTTTTCTTTTATTCGACCTCTTCGTCTGCAAGAAGCTTCTCAGCTTCCAGAGCAGCCATACAGCCAGTTCCTGCTGATGTGATGGCTTGTCGATATCGCTTATCCTGAACATCTCCAGCAGCGAAGAATCCCTTGACAGAAGTTTCAGTTCTTCCTGGTATTGTGATAACATAACCGTCTGAATCAGTCTCTACTT
The DNA here is from genome assembly GCA_030574475.1 of Trigonopsis californica. Taxonomy (NCBI): domain Eukaryota; kingdom Fungi; phylum Ascomycota; class Trigonopsidomycetes; order Trigonopsidales; family Trigonopsidaceae; genus Trigonopsis; species Trigonopsis californica. The sequence continues at coordinate 36,679 of JAJMFC010000080.1, forward strand.
GAGACCTGACAAGGGATGTCGCAGGATTATGTCCAATAGCATAGAATAAACCATTAGCAACTAGATCCCGTTTCTCCCCTGTTTTATTATTCACAACAGTAAGTTTGTTCATAAGTTTACCATCTCCTTTAACTTCAACACCTTCATGATGGAAGAGAACTTCAACCTTAGGATGAGAAAGTAAACGCTTAGCCATAATAGGCGATGCTCGTAATTTATCCTTTCGAACTAATACAGTAACCTTTGATGCATATTTTGTCAAAAACAGAGATTCCTCAGCAGCAGAGTCACCACCTCCAATAACGACAAGCGGTTTATGACGGAAAATAGGTACTGCACCGTCACAAACAGCACATGCAGATACACCAGCTTGCCAGTATGTTTCTTCGCCTGGTAAATGAAGACGCCTAGCAGAAGCACCAGTAGCTAAGATGACAACATCGGCAGTAAGTGGAGGTTCATCTTCTTGGAACTCTAGCCAAAATTTGAAGGGTCGCTCAGAAAGATCAAGTTTGGAAACAGTTTCAGTGATTATCTTTGTTCCAAAGCGTATAGATTGTTCACGCATCTCATCCATTAATGTAGCACCCATTATACCTTTCGGGAAACCTGGGAAGTTTTCAATTTCTGTTGTTGTAGTGAGCTGACCACCGGCTGCGATACCATTTGCAAGCATTCCTTCATACATAGTTGGTTGCACTTCGGCACGCGCCAAATAGATAGCAGCAGTATGGCCAGCTGGACCAGAGCCAATGATTACAGCTTTTGTATGCCTAGAAGGATCCTGAACTGTAGGGGCCATATTTGATTGAGATCGAGATAAGTGTACAAGTGATGGAGCAGCCAATACCAAAAGGCTCTTAGGACGAACTGTTCTGAAAATGTTGAAACTCGAAGTGACAAGACTATAAATGGCCACTTTGATAATCGATAAAAGATATGCAAAAAGATGATTGATAGTGTCGAGCACAATGATCGGTTCAAATAGTTGGGAATACGGCGGCGAACTTGCCCATGATGCGTTGGGTAAGCTGGTTATTGTCCAGATTTTCCGTTGCTTAGTAACTTTCATATGGGAGTCTTTGTTACCAAACAATCAGAAGGCTCGAACAACAGGCATATGACAAACTCTCTCCATGACAAATGCTAATATTAATCCTAAATAGAGATCCATCTTCAAGGCGCGTTTATTCTTGCTCTTGCCATAATCTTTGTGCGCGTGTTATCGTGTTAAACCTTGCCCCTTCCCAAAAAAATCGTGGCCCAACTCAGCTCGTTGTGTTATATTAGTCTATGCCACAATTGCCCAATAAGTAAAAAACTAGCTAAGACTAGGTCTACTTATATTTGTATATACTTTGAGACTTTTATTTTGTTTTTCCTGTAGAACTTCCACAAACCATCACCTGCCTGCATGTGACTGATATAGTTCGTTGTTGATAACCTCCATTTTGATTTTGTATTTCACACCCGCCACTTTCTGAAAACTACATAGTCTACACGTGAGAAAAGTTACAAAGGGCAAAATCCTTCGGATAAATCAACAAAATCTGTCAAACCCGCGAAAAAAGAACGGCCCCGAGAAAGGCGGCGCCGAAGTGATGACGGCATGATGAGGGTATCAGGAAAGGTTTTGAAAGAAGCAGGCTTGACAGTCAGATATTGTGAACAATACGTCAAAAAAAAAAAAAAAAAGAAAGGTCTGTCAAAGAAATTGTAGGCAACAACCGGAAAAATAATGTGACATTCAGCTAATCGGCCAAAAACGTTTTAAGGTTACTTTTTTTTTTACCGGGAAAAGCGGGGGGTTACAACGTCACGGATATAGCCGATCAATCGGATTATTTAATTTCTAAGCTGGCATATTCCGGGGGAGGCTATTCTCCCACCGAGGGCGCAACAAGATTATTGGTTGCTTTGGCTCCGAAAGGGCATCTCCCGAGTTTATCTATGGGATGAGAATGAAAGAAAAAAAGAAAAAAAAAAAAGTTTCTTCATCAAGTTCTTTCAACATCCCCCCACCTCCATTGTGCTGGATGACTCGTTGATTGCCTGTGTTGACTCACAGCCTCTGACTCCTGGCACATGTCTTCGCGTATTTAACCATAATATCTTGACAAGTGTCTGTTGACAACATAGATCAGATGGCAAGTCCCTGATGGTCTACCATTTCCACCGTATCAGAACACTGTATTTCCTTATCTCCCGTAAACATTGAATGATTGGCGAAAAAAAGGTAAAAAAAATTTTCGAGATTCCGTGCGGCGCAGAAAACAATTTTTTTTGCAGCACTAAACTCAGTTTAGCGTTGAGTCAGATGGCCTAGCAGCCGTTCACTAAGCATAAGTGACTCGTTCAAGGCCCCGAAACAAAAAGGCTAAAAACCTTTTTTCTTTTTGGCTTTTTTTTTTTCCCCTTTCACTTTAAAGATAAAGCCGTAGCTGATAAAGAGTCCTGGGCAAAAAAAAAAAAAAAAAAAAACAGAAGCATTTAAAAGTCCTCCGAGGATCCCACTCCTGAACTTGTCTCAGATTACTTTTTTGTCAGTTCTTTTTTTACCTTTATAATCAACAAGTAACGTCACATTTATGGATATCGAAAAGAATGTCATCCTAAGTCAGGGGGAGACTTCGGAGAATTCCTCGACTAAAGATGAATATGGAATAAAGGAAGAGAGAACAGTCTCCAACTTTCCTGATGATTTCTCGGATCTCGAATTAGTTGTTGATGATCATCATGTAGGCAAACTCAAGCGTGGCCTTAAGGCTAGGCACATTGCTATGATTACGCTTGGTGGAACGATTGGCACAGGATGTAAGTAAATCCTTTTTAAAATTTTCATTATATATAATGTGACTAACATTTTTAAAAAGTGTTCATCGGATCTGGTACTGCTCTTGCTCAAGCTGGACCAGTAGGTGCTCTTATTGCCTATGCATTTTTCGCTTCTATTGTCTACTCTGTAGCTTTCTCTCTTGGTGAAATGGCTGCTTATATACCAATTAGTGGCTCATTCACTCAGTTTACAGCACGATTCGTTTCTCCATCACTTGGATTCGGTATGGGTTGGATTTATTGGTTCTCATGGGCTATCACATTTGCTATTGAACTTAATGCAACAAGTATGATTATTGATAGATGGACTCATGTTATACCTGCAGGTGGTTGGATTGGTATATTCTTTGTCATTGTAACAGCTGCAAATTTATTACCAGTTAAAGTTTATGGAGAAGTCGAATTCTGGGTCGCATCTATTAAAGTTATTGCCATTGTTGGATGGCTCATTTATGCTCTTTGCATGGTATGCGGTGCAGGAATTACAGGACCTGTAGGATTTCGATATTGGCGAAATCCAGGTCCAATGGGTCCAGGATATCTCGTCGAGTCAAATGTCAATACTGGTCGATTTTTAGGTTGGCTCTCTGCTTGGGTTAATGCAGCCTTCACATTTCAAGGTACTGAATTAGTTGGTATCACAGCTGGAGAAACTGCTAATCCTCGCAAAACGATTCCTTCCGCTATTAATAAGGTCTTTTATAGAATTGTTATCTTCTATTTATTGACCATCTTTTTTATTGGACTTCTTGTTCCATATAACGATCCTGCTTTAACTGATGAAGATGAGACATATGCAGCTGCATCACCATTCATAATCGCAATGGTAAATTCTGGAACAGCAATTTTACCAGATATTTTTAATGCGGTGATTTTATTAACAGTTATAAGTGCTGCTAATTCAAACGTTTATATTGGTGGCCGTATTATTGTCGCCCTTGTTGAATGCAATGTTGCTCCACGATTTATGGGATATACAAACCGATGGGGTGTTCCAATTGTTGGTGTCCTAATGACTGCAGCCTTTGGACTTTTGGCTTTGCTTAATATTGCTGATAGTGCAAGCACAGTTTTCAATTGGCTCGTCAATATAACAACAGTTGCTGGACTTGTATGTTGGGCACTAATCTCATTATCTCATATTTATTTTATTCGTGCTCTTAAATCTCAAGGAATTGCTAGAGATTCTTTACCATTTATCGCTCGTTGGAATCCTATATATGCTTGGTATGCATTTCTCATGACAACACTTGTTACTCTTGTTCAAGGATTCTCTTGCTTTTGGGATTTTACAGCTTCATCCTTCCTTACAGCTTATGTCTCTTTAATCTTATTTGCTTTCCTTGTTTTATGTCATTATGGTTATACTTCAATCTTTCGACCTGAATGGGGTGCTGGAAAGGGAAAAAATAGATGGCAATTCTTTGTTCATCCTCGAGATGCTGACCTCGATAGTGGTCGTCGAGAAATTGAATCTGAATGCTGGGAAGACAATGTACCATCAAACTGGTGGGAGAAGCTATGGGCTATATTAGCCTAAGAAAAAGCTCGTTTTACTGGAAAATTTATATTTTTTTTCTCTAATGTTGTTGCATCTACGCTTTTACTTGCATTTTTGATTTACTGTTGTGCATTTCTGTTTCATTTTTCATTTCCTTGGTTGACGAGGGATTTTATTTTGGAAATTGTGTATTTTTTTTTTTTTTTTTTTTTTTTTTTTTTTTTTTTTTTTTTTTTTTTTTTTTTTTTTTTTTTTTTTTTTTTTTTTTTTTTTTTTTTTTTTTTTTTTTTTTTTTTTTTTTTTTTTTTTTTTTTTTTTTTTTTTTTTTTTTTTTTTTTTTTTTTTTTTTTTTTTTTTCATTTTTGAATGTTTGACCCGTTACTAAACTGTACATTAGCAGCAAATTTTCACTAGTCTCACGATAATACATTTTACCCCTAAATATTGTAGAACTATAATATGTTGAATAGAGAAATAAGACTTAAGAATGTAGGAAATAAAAAATATAGGAACTTAAAGAAAAATGAGAAAACTGTCCACGTAGTGAGAAAAAGGAATAAGAAGGGAACGAATAGCTGCAGCTGTAGCAGGTCTCTCTAGATAGGTCTCTGTAGATAGAGTTAGATCAATTTTTGAGATGAGAGACGTCAAGATCGAGGGCAAAAAAAAAGAGGGCTTTGCATTAACCCGGAATCGAACCGGGGGCTCATCGATGGCAACGATGAATTTTACCACTAAACCATTAATGCTGCTTAATAGGCAGGTTGTATGATGTGAAACTGCGGAGAAGCTCAATATATTGGTTAAAATGTTACCCGGCTCGGCCGGCCCCGAGGAGGGTAACCATGCATGTTGCCCCTAGCAACTGAAAGAGATTTTCCGGTTTTGGGTTAGTCAATTTAATAAAGTTAGTTATAACAAAAAAAAAAGTCTGTTACTTGGGTTATACAATGCGAAAAAAAAGAAATTGAACAAAGGGTAATATTTAAATTACCAGTAAGGAATGAACCATGAGATAACACTACTATTTTAGAAAAGGATCTTACATGAATAGAATAATGAAAAGAAGAAAAACATCGATAATCTACTAGCGAGAAACATTTAACTGATCTTTTCTTTTTTACGACAATATCGCATGCTTAATATCGGGCTCTTGCGGTATCTGATTCAACTAGGAAAATATTCCATCAATATGGGGCTAGCCTTGTCTGGTAGTAGTCTCGACCCACATAGCTGGGTTTTTAGGTCATCGAAAGCATAACCGGGTCCTACGTACTTATCGCTATCTCCCAATTTAAATTGATAGAGCTTGTGAAGCTAATCAGGACGCGCGCAAAGTATGTGTGTCAAGATTTTTTGCATTGCAGACGCGTTATGTTGTCTTTTCTTTTTTTTTTTATTAATAAATCTTGTTAATTAAACCATTTTAGGAATGGCTCAGTCTATTTGATGGGCCATTGTTGGTTTAACTCTAATAGCTAATAAAATTAATTTTTATTTTAGCCGGGAAATTAATTTCCTATAATGGCTAGCGTATTGAGTACCCTGATAATAAAGAAGAAATTAAAGCAAATCTACAAGCGCGCGGCATCAGGTTTTTAGAGATAAACAAAAACACGAGCTTGCAGCATGAATTTTAAGAAAAGCAAACCCATGCTATTGGATTCGTATCAGGAAGAGGCGAGATCCTTTGCTAGGGCCTTTTTTATTATTATTGTCGGACCATAAAGGAACAGATAAGTGTATAATTGGCTCTTTCCAGCCGACGACAAGAGTCCTCCGAAACACTTGTTGGAACATTGAAGTCCTTTCCATGTCTAAAAACGCAAGCAAGCAATATAAAGACTAATGAAGGGCATTTTTTATTTTTTATTTTTTATTTTTTATTTTTTACTTTTTACTTTTCTCCTAGTACAGTAGCATAAATAAACGCGAGGTTTTAGATGACAATAATTTTATTTTACTTGAACGAGTTTCGTTTATGTTAGATTGGAATTATTATTGACTAGAGTTCTTATCAGAAACTAATCTAAATCTAATAATTTCGGTTCCCACTATAATCTAATAAAACGGGCTTCGCATGTGGGAGGGAGATGTGGGGTGAGGGGAAAGGACGGAGATGTAAAAGAGGGGGGGAGGGGAAGGAAGTTATACATCATTGGGTGAAGTGGAGCACCCTTTTGGTGATGTTGTGACATCAAGTTTAACAAAAGTGCACAGCTAGAATTTGTAAGCTGTTGAGCGGCTCCCCCCCCACACTGTGCCAAACATCACACTATATATACAATAATATAGAAACACAATTTGACAACGATAATAGACAGAAAAAGAACAAGAACAAGATGCCAAGTAGAATTGAATATGTACGTCTCGGTAAAAGTGGATTAAAGATTGCACCAATTATTGTTGGTTGCATGACATTTGGTAGTCCAGCTTGGAGGGATTGGGTACTTGATGAAGAAGAATCATTTAAAATTCTCAAGAAATGTTACGATGAAGGACTGAGAACTTTTGATACAGCAGATATGTATTCTGAAGGTGTTAGTGAGGAGATTGTTGGTAAATTTTTAAAATTATACAATATTCCACGAGAGAATGTTGTTATTCTGTCAAAGGTTTTCTATGTTGTTGATCCTGAGCGGCTAAAAAGTGACAAGACTCAAGGAACGTCAGAGGTCGACGAGTATGCAAATTTACATGGGTTGAGCCGTAAACATATTATTGATGGAGTGAATGCAAGTGTAAAAAGATTAGGGACATATATCGATGTTTTACAGATTCATCGTCTTGATCACACAACAGATCCTGAAGAGATTATGGAGGCATTACATGATGTTAAAAAGCAAGGACTATGCCGATATATAGGAGCATCATCTATGCGTGCATATGAGTTTGTTGAATTACAACACATTGCGGAAACTCATGGATGGACAAAATTCATTTCAATGCAAAATTATCATAATGTTGCTTATAGAGAAGAGGAGCGTGAAATGATTCCATTTTGTAAATCTACAGGAGTTGGTATAATTCCTTGGTCACCATTGGCACGTGGATTACTTACAAGACCACCTGGTGATGTCAGATCAACAACAAGGGGAAAGAGTGATACAATGATCAATAGTAAAGCTGAGAAACTTTTAGAGATGGATCGTGCAGTAGTTGAAAAAGTTGCTAAAGTTTCTAAAGATCGAAATGTATCTCAAGCAATTGTCTGTCTAGCCTGGTCTCTTTCAAAAGGTGTTAACCCAATTGTTGGACTGTCAAAAATCGATCGAATTGAGCAAGCCATTCAATCCCTCTCATTTAAACTTTCTAAAGAAGAAATTGAGTTCCTTGATGCAGACTATGAGCCTCGACCTGTCATGTACATGTAAAAAAAAAGACAAAATTACTGTTGGTCAAAATAGAATTATTCCTTTCTTTTTTTTTTTTTTCATTGTTTTGTACAAGAAAACTTTATTCCATTCCGAAGATAGAAGAAATGATTTTAATTGTTTTTCCGAAAATTGGCTTCTTTAATATCAAACTTTAACTTTCTTTTTATTGCGCTTGTCAATGCAGCCTCATTGTTCCATATTATAGAAGAAAAAGAAAAAAGCCCGGCAGTATTTGCCCGACATGTAAATTCAAGAAAAGGTATCTATAATCTATCCACCATCACATTATATTCGTGTAAAATATGCGCAAAAATAAAAACCAAAAAAACAAGACCCCCCCCTCCAAATGAACGTAAGCGCCAGCTGTCTATAGAGAACGTAGTGAAAGAAAAAACAGAAAAGAACAAAAAGAAAAAGAAAAAGAAAAATTTAGAAACACGTGAATAAGGGCATCAAAATTCGTGAAAAAATTATAAGGTCAACAGACCATCCTCAAAAACATCGCTCTTGATCCAACTTTTGTCATTTGACTTGACCATTGCTAAGATGTGCATAGCCATCTCGTCAGCAGCTGCATCTTCGTCATTTGACGCAATCTTAGCTAGACTAGGCATACTGGTATCATCCTGAACAGAGGCAGGAGCAGTTTTGTTGTTGGGAATTTGTGCCAGATTGATTGATGTTAAGGGCCTTCCATTATTGTTATTATTATTATTAATGTCATCATTTTCATTATTATTGTTGTTATTGTTACTGCTAGTCGGAGGTGGGGGGAGATCCTCTTGATAACTGCTCATAGGAGTATCCATAGCATTTTCTGCAGCATTTGAAGAGAATTTACATTCAAAGTAACCTCCATGACCTTCTGATGGAGCTGGACTTGCAGTCTTAGGAGTGAGGACGCTAGATGTTGATAGAGAAGACCTATTAGTCAATGTAGGAGTTTGTGGAGTATTAATATTTGGACTTGACATTGATATTGGAGTGACGTGGTGGCAAGTAAAACCCAGACCTGAACCTGGAGATGTAGGTGTACTGCATATACTTGCGTTACTTTTAGCCCGTGATCTATGCCGCCTTAATGATGAAGTAGGGGATGAATGACTTGAAGAAATTACTTTATCAGATGACAATGGACTTGGTTGGAAAAGGGATGGCTCTAGTTGACGTCCCCGATTTGATTTTGACTTGCTCGTATTTAAAGTCGAGGTAAAATTAAGCCCCAATCCCAGATTGCCATTAGTGTTATTATTGCTTGAACCAGTATAGTTTGACGAGTCATTGACATGCGAAGATTGTAAATTAGACCCTTCAATAGATGAATTATTAACTGTAGTTGCCATTGGACTTGAGAGAGACCGAAGAAATCGTCTGTGAAGTTGTGAAGAGATTTCGCGAACCGAAGAAGATCGTTTCAATAGTGGAACCTTTGGTGGAGACGATGATGAAGATGAAGAGACAACCATTATGGTCATTGGATGAAAAATGAGATTTCAAACAGTGCAAGTCGGTTTATAGATGGTTACAATTAATCAAGTTCAGGAACGAAATGAAAGTTTCAAAAAAAGAGTGGCGGAAGGACAAGTTGATATTAAAAATGAAAGAACCCACAAAACTAAGGCACCATATGAATGAAATTATGGGAAAGCGGCTCAAAGGGTTAGATTTGTTTACACTAAGTTAGTTACCATTCATTTTTATTATCTTTGTATGAGCGCATATTGATATTTTTTTTTTTTTTTTTTTTTTTTCATGTTCCATTTCAATCTTCTAACGGAGGTCCCAAGGAGATGGAGACCGGTCCAGAACGAAATAGTGGTGGAGTACTGGTGAGTAACTTGCCCAATCCCAAGTCGGCCATAAGCCCAAATCGGCAAGTTACCACAGAAAGAAGAAGAACACACACAAAAAAAAAAAAAGGTACAATGCACTAAGTCGCATTAGGAATTCCGGCTTACTCTAGGCTCTCTCTACAAAATGATCTTGTCAGTAAAATAATACATAGTGGCAATTTGCCGAAATTGCAAATTCATTTTTCTTTACTCGAGTGGAAGAAACACCGAGGTTTATTCGAGAAGTTTGACTCTCTTTTACTGCCGTTTAGAGAAGAAAGTTAATTTTACACAAAGTTGGCTACCCAGGGGGTTGTAGTGGTGGCCAATAAACCCTAAAACACAAAGAGAAAAATTGCGGCTTAGTTTATAGCCAATTATATTTTAGTAAATCGCACTAGTAGCGAATGAATCTTGGCATATGAAAAAGATAGGTCCCATAACAAGAGATGCTAGTTAAACTTAGCCCCCCCGACTAGCGCCTACTTTAATTTGAGCCCCCCCCCTTCCCCGACTAGTGGCAACAAACAACAAACCCAAAGCCAGGGGTAAGACAGTAGAGTAGAATGATGATGACCCTGTCTAAGTTGTCATCAAAAAGTTCTTAGACCCCGGTCCATGTTCTTTGGCAATAAAAGAAATAAGCACTCTAGATCATGCAATAAGATTTTGTATGCCCTCCCCTGCCAAGAAGAATAAAAGACAATACAGTTATTTGATGGAATCAATGGCGAATCGTACAATATATGACGTTGTCAACATGATTAAAGAACAAAATTCTAGAATTTATTGAGATCTAAGTGTTTATCAAATCAGAGCAGCCCCCCCATAACTAAACTGCACGTTTTTTCTATTACTTTTTAGTACGCAGGTGGTTGTAATTTTGGGGGCTTTCTTTTCTTTTTTTTTTTGCTTACATCAACAAATATGACTCAAAGTCCCAGACTTTACCACAAGTAACATAACAACAAATACACAGAGTTATCTTTCACATGTTTAGGAGGTGGGATGAGAAGCGCGCGATACACGTGTTTTGGGAAATATTTTCTTCTATTGTATGATGTTAAATTAGAGAGAAAAAAACAACCAAAGTGATATCGTAGAGCCCTGCAAGATTACAGTTATTGATTTCAAAGTGCATAAAACTTTTTTTCTATTACACCTTGAAAAATACGTAGAACATGAATTTGAAAAAACGTAATTCGGCATTAGCCGGCATCCCCGTTATGCGATCTTCTTACTCCTTGATGCAAGGTAAAAATTTCTTCATGTCCCAGCTCTTATCACAGTCACTCTCACATGTAACAATCATCTAACAAAAACAGTCAAAAAAGTCATTCTGAACAAGCACTATTTATTTTATCATTTATGTACTGTACAGTAGTTAAGTTACACGCATCCCTGACAAACCAATTTCAAAACTACATACAAAGGTTTAATAATTCCATCAAAAAAGAAAGAAAAAGCCTATTTTCTTTTATTACATTATTTTTCTTTAGGCTCGAATACGTTTCATTCGGTTAGCATCCTGAATTGTAGCAGATCGTTTTCTACCATTCAAACGTAGCAATTCAGTTTGTGGTTTTCCAATTTCACCACCATCATTTAAAAATTCTGCAAAATTGACATCATCATCATCATCATGCCTAACAGTCACAACAGTAGTAGTAGTAATACTAGTAGTAAAATTTGAATCTTCGACATCTGAAGTTTCTGATGATGAACTTCCAGCGGGTGTCAAAGGAGGAGGACTTGAAGTATCTGAAGATGAACTGGGCGCGCATGATTGATAATCATTTGAAGAAGAGAGCTCCAAAGTATTATTATTACCAATAGCAGCAGCGGCAGCAGCAGAAAATACATCAGACTTCAAAGTCAAGTTATTCCTAATCAAACCTGTGGAGGTAAACACAAGAGAACGTGTCAAGACATCTTTGTGAATGTAACAATCAGGAGTAAGAGCAGCAATCGTAAAGGGCCAAATACTATTTGCGTCGTGGCATGAATCAAATAGTATTTGGGACCATCGCTGAAAGACGTCAGTAGTAACATGGATACTCCAATTGACAGCTTTTAAGAAAGCGACTTCCATTGCAGTAATTTCGGATGGTTTGAGGCCACTAATCTTTGACCATGCACGAGCGGAATAATTTCGATCTTGAAGGTACTTTGAGGCTAAAATGAGGGCAGCCAAAAAGGCGCGCCTACCACAACGAAGACGATTATCAAGAGGAGGAGATTGAGATTTTGCATGAGGTTTGATGAGAATTAGATAATACAAAGCAACCTGAAGAGTTGAATAGCTTGTTCTTGATCGGCGAAGAGTTTCCTGAATAAATTTAGTCAATGGAAGAATGATGGCCTCATCACAACTTGTAGATAAGTGAGGTTCAGACCATATAGTATTGATAATAGTTGCAGTTGAATCTGTGTTGGAAAGTTAGTCGCGATTCACATCATAGGGGTGTTTTGCACATATTTAAATTATCATACCGACTAAAGCACCAACAAACAAGCCCTTCTTATCCACTACTCTCATTTCTGCTGGATCTATCATTGCAACCCCAAAAAAAAAATAAGAAGAAGAAGAAAAGCAGCAGAAAACAAAAACGTTCAGAGCGTCAAAAAAGAGAAGAAATATGCAAATAGCGATAATAAAAGAAAACCAATCTAACTCCTATAATATCGCTCTGAAGACGAGACCAATGATCTCTTTTTCAAGCCAAGCAAAAAAGTTCCTTTACCCTTTTTCTTTTTCTTTCTTTTCCTCTTTGAAGGAAAAGACAGGATTCGATTGGATATAGGAATTAATAGGCGATGGCAAACATTGTAGCCATGCTTATCCGATAATAATGTAAAGTAATGTGGTGGTGGTGGTGAAGAAGAAGAAGAAGAAGACAAAGGTACATGCACTTTCACTCGAATGACAAGACGAGTGAGCTGAGTTGAAAAGACAGAATAGTTAATCACCTTAGACTCACAACGCCCTCAGAGTGTAGGAAGGCAAGAAGAAGAAGAAGTAAGCAAGCGGTGACTCTAAATTGGGGTGAAGCCGTTTTGGGAGTGGCAAACCAGCGGCAAAGTTAAGTTAAAAACGTGGCCTTTTTTTAGTTACATTATATATTATATACAGCAGTAACGTGACTCAGAGGAAACTTGAGTCATTCGGGCCCCCCACACAACGCCCCCGTTTTCACCCGAATAACGTCTGATCCATCGGAGCTTCTCGTAGTATGAGTAATCAAAAAGAATCAAATCTAATCTACTTGGGAGCGATAAGCCTTGAACAGGATTTTCTTATCTAAGGCCCATACTAAACTCTACAAGTTACTCCCAAGACCCATGGCTTATCCGGGGTGTACAGTCGTACTTGTCGCGGGAGGATCTTATTCTGGCAAGGTAGTATCATTATTATCATTATTATTATTAGTAGTAGTAGTAGAACGAATGAATGCTAATGGTTTATATCTGTAGACTGCTATTATAAGTGCCATACAACGACGTCTCGATACTGTATCGAATCATGGTATCCATTCGGTGATAGCGCGTCTCGATCTTTTCAGTCGTCGCGATGGGTCAATTAATGATGAAGATGATGAAGATCCTCATGAACTTGCAAATGAAAACTGCCAGCACAGATCAAGTCGGAAAAGAGACTCTCCGGGTGTGTATGACTTTGCAGCACTTTATAAAGAGATACAATACCTCAAAGCTGGTTCGCATAAGGGAGCTAATAAGTCTGAGTCTATTAAGCTTTTATCAGAAAATACCAGCAGTAGCGAGATCCCGCCTGATGTCGTCTTCATTGAAGGAGGGTATGCATTGTACGACCCGACAATTCGGAGGATTGCTGATTTGAGACTCTTTATAGAGTGCGACCCAGATAAACGACTTGCTAAAATGGTCGTAGACGCTTGTAAACCACCTGAAACGAGTCAAGCTGAAATTGGGAAACGACTTGAAGCAGTAATTAATGATTACCTTGGTACAAGACGACCAGCAATGCAAGAATTTATTGCACCATCAAAACAATATGCTGATATTATTGTTAATGAAGCTAAACAAGATGCAGCAATTGAACTTCTTGCTCTTGGAATTTATGATAATTTGATTTCAAATAATCATCATCATCATCATCATAATGACCTTCAAAATACTATTGCTTCTGCTATTAATGAACCATTATCTGTAGATTCTCCTGGTGCTTATCTTCCAAGTTTAAGATTATCAAATAGCTACCTCATGCAAGAAGATTATCTCACATCATCTGACAGATTTTATGATGTTTCCTGAAAAATAATAATAATAATAATAATAATATTTTTTACATAATATACAATAAATAAATATAAATAAATAAACATTAGAAAGTTGAAAGGTCTCCATTTTCCTTTTTTCCCTTTTTTAATCATCCCGAAGACGGGAATTGACTTGCTCATCACTTTCATATGCATCACTACTTGAGTACCTTTTCTCATTAGATGGACTCCTACTATATCTTCTCTCGCTAGAATTTCCCCTACCTGGACGCCGCCGCCGCATAGGTCGATCCCGTTCTAATTCAATATTTCTCCTTGGAGATGATGATGACCGATATCTATGACGATCACTGCCACGAGGGGGCGATCTTGACCTTGATCTTGATTCCCTCCTGAATCTAGCTGACCTACTGTGCGGTTGTTCAATTACCCGATAATGCTGCCTCTCTTGCCTGGGTCTCTGATCATGTAATTCTTCTTCATTTCTACTAAACTCTCGTCGCCGCGCACGCCGACCATATCTATCTCGAGGTGGTGAAGTATCAGATCTTGGTCGTTGTTGTTGTTGTCGCCTTGACCGATCTTGAGCTAGTTGTTGCTTTTTAGCTTCAATCATTTCTGGTGGAATTCCATGTGGATTCTCCTGTGCACGAATTAACAGTTTCCATAACTCTAATGAGAATTCTTGCGCTTTATCTCCAAGGAATCCGCTCATTTGTATTTGAAAAACTCGAATATCAGGCTAAAAAACCATGTTTTTTTTTTTTCCCCTTTGTTAGTGCATGTTTTCTTTGGAAATTTCAACAAATCTCGCAAAACACCGTACCTTTTCATTTTGCTCCAATAATCCTATTGCGAAATCGAATACAATATCATCGTCTCCGATCAACTCCTTCAACTGTTGTTTGCAAGTTAGCCATCATGATAAAAAAAAAAAAAAAAAAAAAGACCTGCTTTCACCACTCACTTTACTGATAATAACTGGCTTAATAACGTCCAACTTCACTTTACTCATTGAAACTTTGACATCATATTCCTTAGGAAATTTTGTTTGGCTCACCAGTTTTTGTTCGGATTTTGAAAGTGCATCTATAGATGCCATTTCGAACAACAACCTCCTCCTTGAATAATAATAATGATGTCGATGCTTTGGGTCAGTCTCGAGAACAAGGAAAAATAAAGAAAAAAAAGAGAAAAATAAAAGAAATTTCAGAAAACAGACAAAAAAAATGCATTAATTTACATTTGGCATTCTACGTAAAATAAGATAAACTTGAATTCGCTCGTAGCAGTTTTTCAAGTCTTGCGACCAGTCCACCCCCGAGGAGCCATCCATTTCTCTAAATGTTCCCATACTCGTTCTACTACCTCACGATCCCTAAATCTTCGATTCCGATCAATAATGATTGGCTCAACATTCCACCCTTGAACATTAGATGGTACTGCATCACCTGAGAATGCGACACAGAATCCCTTTACTTTCTGAAATAATAAATTAGGATCTGACCATTTATATGAACGAAATTGCCAAGTTTGTCCAGTTGTAAATACTGCAACAACTCGATCCCAATAGTCTGGCTTAAATAAATCTGTTGAATCAATTAATATAAATCGGATATTACCACCTAAACGTGGACTGTTGCGTGTAATTGATTGTAAATTTGCTCCTTGATTTGATGATGCTGATGATGGCATTGTAAATACTCCACCATCTAAAAATTCCTTGGCATTACTCATGTTAAGAAGTGCTGATGCTGAAGGTGACAGTAAAATAATTGGATCTCGATACTTTTGCTTTACAGGTGCTGAAACTTTTTGATGTTGACTAGATCCTGATTTAGATCGTAACCTTGAAATGAATGTGTCATAAGCTTCTTTTCGCACATATGTAAAATCCGAGGGTTTCATTCCATGTAGTACAGTGTTATGATCGCTAAGAGTTCTCTCTCTTGCGTAGATTGACTTCAATCGTGGGTCAAACGTTCTCTTTACAACCAAACGTCTTTGGCCACTGGATACTTTATTTCCCTTGCTGTCTGTTGTATTATTCAATTCAGACGTTGAACCACCACCTTTCTCAGCCCCCTTACCCTCCATTTGATCTCCCTGCTGTTTCCGTTCCATGGGGACAATGAATTCACACTCATTAGCAGCAGATTCAAGCCAAGTTACTAGACTTGTCTTTTCAAGAAAAGTAAGATGCTCTACATCTTTCTCTGAACAAAGAGATATATATTCTGCGACATTGGAATTGCGTTGTTGCCAACAAAAGTATACAGCTCGCAAGTCAACAGCGATCCCTTCATTTCCAGGCTTATGAAAACGTGTCTTGACTGAAAGAGGTATTGTAACTATGGCTGTATTTAATCCATCATTATCAACATCTGGAACCCATTGCTTTGGCACTGTTAATCTCAGGTACTGTGCCTTTTCAATATCTTCAGTAACTTGCCCAGTTTCTCTATCTGTTAACAAATCGATCCCTGTTTTATTTGTTGCCCCATACCGAAGAGCCTCCAAGGGATCTACTTTAGACTCTTCCTCCGACATTTTGTTGGTGGTTGGTTGATTCCAACTTTGCCTTGACTTTTGTTTCTCGAGGGATGTCCAGGTTTATTGTTCCCAAGGCCGAGGGAAAATACTACAGTTGTTGGAATAACCACAGAGATGAAAAAAAAAAAAAAAAAAGAATAAATAAATATTTGGATATAGTTTTGTAAATGATTCAGCCTACGTTGTTTATAGTTTTGCTAGTAGCTCAGGTTCTGGCACTAATTCCTTAAAGGTCATTTTTGACTCTCCTGGTCTTTTCTCGTGTGAAAAGAGACCTTTTTCTCGAAGGATTTCAATCATTTCAACATCCCCATCCTGTAAATACTATTAGTCTCTGAGCCGGGGAGGGATATTCGAAAACAATATATAACATACCCGATCGTGGAAGTCCATTTCAGGAGTCTGGTGAAATCCAATGCGCGCAGCGTCCAACAGCATGCGGGCAGTTAAACCAAAACATCTAGACAAGACAAAAGTTAGTCAAGCATAGCTAGAAATACTAGCAGTGCTCTTATCAAACTCACACGTAGGATCCTTGATTGTCAGGTCGCTTGATATTGAAGGAATGCATAATTCTAGGTATGCCACCCCAATCAACAATGCGTCCTTTGTACCAACCCTTTTCAGCACTCAAGCACCTTATAAGAGGTGCACTAAAGACTGCCTCAACTTCGCTCTCATTTATAGTACTATCAAGCTGATTAGGTTCAATCAACCATTCCTGATCGAGCTTGGACATGTTTGATCTTGGGTTAGTATTGCGAAGGACTGCTATACAAGGATCGACCACTAAGTAGTTCCTCGACATGTAAGCAGGCAAATTGGTCAAATACTCTATTGTGCACCCTGAAGATGTTGCGCCTGAAGGTTTAAGGGCTTTCTCGACGATTGACGGCCATTCACTCGAGTGTAAAGATGATGACGCTGAACAAGAGCCATGATACATCTCTTCAAGGTCAAGGGGTAAACCTATCTCTTCATTTGCTTCTCTCAGGGCAGTATCCCAGCATGTTTCAGTTTCGGTATCTGCTTTGCCTTTGATTTATCTCTGTAATTAGCTATACATTTTTTTTTTTTTTGGTTCCAAACAACAATTTACTTACCTCCAGGCAGTGAAACATGACCACCAAAACTCGTAAGATGTTTTGATCGTTGTGTTAGGAGTACTTGAAGTTCTCCACGCATATCGGCGTATAAGAGCATCAAAACAGCTGCTCGGCGACGAACCGGAACGCTATTCCATACTTGCGGATAGGGATTTTTATATTTCCTTAGTCGACTTAAGCATTCTAAGGAAATTTTCTGCATTTATTTTTTTTTCGCCTATAATAATAGCTGTTTGTTGTGCAATACGCGCTGATATTGCAATTCTATATTCGAGAAAATTGTGGGGGACAATGATTATATAACAATTTACTCCATGGGGGAAGGAAAAGGGACGGAGGACCAGAATTTCAAATTCAAATTTACATTGATTTATATATTATTATTAGACAAGTACTAATTATAAAGCGATGGCATGTATTTAGACTAGAAGCGTATATATCTATATATATATATATAAATCTATGAATATTTGGACTTTAGAGAGTCAACAAAGGAGATATACCTAAAAGTATTATCCAGTCAGCTCTTGGTAATCAGCGAGATAACCAACCAACCAACATTATAAACAACTTACTCTTTCTCGGCATCCTCCTGAGATTTTCCCTTAAGGTCTTCCCATGCCTGCCACTTGTACTTTGCCTACAGGAGTTCGTCAGGTCCCAAACCTCACAAAAACAACATCACATGACCTAATCTCGACTTACCTTGAGATCAAAGAGACCAGGCTTTGGAGTTTCGTTATCTCCAACAGTCGCCTGCTTGAATAGACCGTAGAGCTTTTATTTGTTTGTTAGGCCCATTGCAAATGATCAAAGGGAGAGCAGTAGTTTCTTTACCTGGAGTTTCTCATCATCGGTAACAGCAGAAGGAAGATGAGTAGCTTCCTTGGCCTGAAAGAGATGGAAACACAGTTAGTGATCTACCAACTAACCAAATAAACAAATAAAAAAAAAAATCGTTAAACTCGCCTTAGCTTGAAACTCTTCAGAAGGCATAATTATAATATATTAAAAAGACGATGCTCTCGAAAGAAACGGATTTAGTGTCTCTATTTATACCGAGAAAAAACAAGATCAGAGTAAGATGAGCACAGGAGGTGGAATCTCATCATTCTTTCCCCAAACCCACTTTTCTCCATGTGCGGCGCACTAAAACTTGTGGCCGTGGCTAGTTTCTTGTTACTATGCCAATCGGCTGCGCGCGAAGAAGTACGAGCACAGGTGTATGTCTAATGTAGTTCCCGAGTTAGCTAAGAACTAGTACACCTGAAAGATGCAAGTAATCTCCTATTTATTACATACCTAATGTAGTTCCCGAGTTAGCTAAGAACTAGTACACCTGAAAGATGCAAGTA
>JAJMFC010000081.1:0-54664 GCA_030574475.1 Trigonopsis californica
GGAAAAAAAAAAAAAAAAAAAAAAAAAAAAAAAAAGAGATCACAGTCATAATACATTGTATTATTAACCAGCATGTGTAGCATTCTCTCATATGCATCAACAAAAGAAGAAGAAGAAGAAGAAGATCCTTTTGTTTTTTCACGGTAACCTCTTTATAATTTGTTCATAAAGGGAGAAAAAAGTCATATTAACAAGTCCAGTACGTAAAATTGATACGCCTAAACCCCTATATAAGCGACGATTCATAACAGAAAAAGATTTTTTTGAAACTACTCGAGGTGGAGAAGACCTTCTTGAATGACCATGAGTAAGAATATCACGTTGAGTCATACTTTTAATTGTATCAATTGGAAATACAATTGCCCATGATACAACACCACATAAAGCACCAGATAATGCAATTACTTTTGCAGATGCTGGAGATGTTGATGTTGCAACAGAATCTCCAATAAGATTTGAAAATATAAGTTTTGCTGATTCATATGTACTAAAATAAAATGCGGTACCTAATGAATCTCTAGCGAAATGGAAAGGGAACCCAGAATATAATCCAAAAAATCCCCTTTTTGCATATATATCAGCAGCTGTCTTTATTGTACCCTTTGGTATATACTTTTTCTCTCCAGGATAATTATCTGGATTACTATCACGCTGTGTTCTCCACATTAATAGTTCAATTTGTTGACTTAATTTACACAATTCAAATGGGCATGCAAAAAATGTTATAAGTCCACCACTAGTAAAACCAGCAAGGAAATGTACTGGAAGTGAATGAAGTGCCTTTTCATATTGTGAAGATTGTAAATCAAGGGGTAATTGACTAGGAATTGCAATTCTCCCTCGGGTTATTTGTTTCAACAACTCAGAGTAACTAAACTTGGACTGCTGATAAAGGGAAAAACTTGCAGTTCTTACAGCAGTAACAGAAAATATTGGAGCAGTAACACCACGAAAAAATCCACCTAGTCCTTCAGTATGTGCAGTTGATTTAATACAATCCCACATTGATTTAAATTTATATGCTTGCATTCTAGTCTTTACTGAATCAAGAGGAAATCCAACAACTGTAGATGCTAAAGATGAAAGACTTGCTCCAATAGCTGTCTTTGCACGATCCGAGAAATGAAGTGGATATCTAGTTGTTGTATTGTGCCCATACAGTGAAGGATGAGTTGATCCAGTAGTAGAAGTCATTGCTGATGATGATGATGATGAAGAGCCCCGAGTGGACTCATCATCCAAAGACATCGGAGGAGGGAAGCGTATCGGAGAAATGGCGGTCAGGTTGTTTTTCTTTGTTTTTTGTGGAGTTGCAGAATTGTCCCACCAAAGCGCGGTTGTAGATGTCGATGGTCAAGCCGGGTAATTTTGTTTAGATAAAACCTATCTCGAGTTAAATGCTTAAAAACTATAGAAAAAACATCAAGTTGAAGACCCTTTTTTTAATGCCAAAAGCCAAAAAGACATACTCAAAAAAGAGCAGACAACCCCTCGGTAACAAGGATCCCAATATCCTGTCATCACCTCCATTGGCGACATCGACTCCCAATAACTCATATACCACCAGTCTTGCTTATACCAATAATGATGATGATACCGATCCGATTGCTTTGACTCGTGTCGAGCAACACGTCGACCTTAATCGGGGATTGTGGGTCAAGAAGACAAAATGATAGACATACCATTTCATTTCATTTTTTGTTCTTATACTTTGTGTTGCATAGTGCTTTTTATCTGTTGCTCTGCCCATTCAGGTCTCGCTGCCAGCGTTTCGTCTCTTTGCAGGCTAAATCTGATACGCAATACTGTCGGCACTGTTTTTGACCTAGTAATTATTAAACATTGTCAGTAATATAGAAAGAAGAATCTTTTTAATTTTAAAACGATATACACACACACCTTTTAATCCGAAACCCGTCATCATCCACGTCCTCGTCCTCCTTTTCATCCTTCACTTCAAGACAATTGTATTGCCACAAACAACTACCATGTGAAGATGCCCACGTCCTCTTTACAATCTCTGCTATAGTAATTGTCTTTGTCAAACCTTTATTGTCTTTACTAGCGAGTTCTACATTGCTACGATTCATCCCATCCAATACTTGCTTCACTCTACCGTAGATCTCGTCACCTTGCCTCACACTGACGATGATGATTGTATCTTGATGATCCTTGTTTGACATCGTTGTAAGTCAAAAACCCTTTTTTTTTTTTTTGCTGACTTTGTCACGCCCCCTTTTTTGGTCCCAGGGAAAATTTTAAAAATACCCTCGGGGACCCAAAAAAATGTGCCGCCATCTTATTATCGTCCTTATTAATAATAATAATAATAATAATAATCACAACTTGTGTCCTGAATACCTTTTGTGGACTTGTCGCAACTAAAAAAACATATACAAGAGGTTCTTTGTCGTGGCGGCGGGGTGCCGACCATATTTTTTTTTTTTTTTTTTTTTTTCATTATACATGTCCCTCGCTCCTCTGGGTGAGGTCATTGCTCACCATTTTGATTTAGAGATTCTCCTCAAGCATCGGGAACTTCGACTTATTGAAGATGAAATAGCTAAAGTTAACGCAATGATGATTCATTTAGCAAAGGCGGTGTCTGCTGGTAGTAATAATAATAATAATAATGTTTCATCACCAACTTGTTGCTCCTGTTGTGGTGAATCCTTCTTTGCTCGCAAACTCGTCGAGCACTATATTGATCGCCTCCCGGCCCATGGCGTATCACAAAACTACTCTTTACAACAACCTGAGAGAATAGGTGTTAGTACGAGAAGGTCATCACAAATGTCTGCTCGACAGTTGCCACAACGACAATCTATTTCACCTCCTCCATCATCATCAGTTAATAATGGACAGATTGCAGATGCTTCTTCAAACTCTCTGAATCGACTTCCAGATACTACTGCTGCTACTTACCCAACTCCACCATCACGCAGGTGCTGTTTAACTAGGCGCAGGGATGGAACTTTAGTAAAACTTGTTTGTCCTGATTGTGGTCGAGAGAGTTTTGGTTCTGTTCAGGGATTCATTAATCATACTAGATTATCGCATGGCTCAGATTTGAGTTCTCATGATATGGCTGCTAAAAAGTGTGGACTAGTCGTTGCTGACCAACAACAACAACAACAAGAAGAGATTTACAATAATCCAATGTATCCGCCTCAACCAGCTACTACTACTACTATTACTCCACCTAGCTTGCCTAGACAGCTGAGTGCGGAAGAGCAGCAGAGCCCAGTGGAAAATTTGGTTTCCTTTGTCAAGCATCAGCAACCACCATCTTCATGTAAAAAAAAGTCCAAACTAAATATCGACAAGATTGTTTCAGAGACACTCAAGCCAACTAGTAAAGCTCATTTATTTGAGGATGAAATGGAGATTGACACACCTGATGCAACAAGAGTTAATTCTAAGACTGATCGATATGGAAGTGGCAGTGGTTCATCCTTTTTGACTAGACGCGTTGCTACCACCACCGCTAATACTAGTCAGAATATCAATCAACTAAGCTGGAAAGAACTACAAAGACAGGTTGAATCACAACAGCGGCGCAAGTCAAGTAATGATTCAACGGATAATAATAATAATAATAGCCAACAATCCCTAATCAATAAGCAGCGTTTAGGTATTGGGCGACAGCTAGTGACAGAATCTGACATGCAAGTCTATTCTTGACAAAAAAAAAAAAAAAAAAAAAAAAAAAAGAGTAATAGTATCTATTATCTATGTATTATATTGAAATTTTTTTTTTTCTTTTTTTCGGCGGAGTCTATGAATTTAATTTTAATGAGATTCGTTTTTTCTACGCGTAGAGTAAAAAAAAAAAAACCCAAGTTTATTTCACAAACGACTTATCTGATGTTTGGATATAGAGAGAGATAGGTTAAAATGCGATAACGATGGAGTTGGACCGGAAAAATTTAAATATACCATAGAACAATGGGCAAGTCAAGTTGGGATGTTTAGTGTGCGGCTGAACATTTTACCAACACCCCACATGTGATGTTTAAATAAAATTTGTCAGATTTTTTTAACGAGAAAAAACCCGGCGGTGGTCTCACATTTTTGTCAAGAGGGGGGTGGGACACAACAAGTTGTAAGTAATGGAGGTATCATTGTTATTTTCCTTGTAGGTTATACATTAAATATAGCTAGTTTATTAAAAAGTACGTTGAAAAAAAAAAACAAATTTGTATGAGACCGCGGGGCTAGAATTAACTCTTCTTACAATGGACTACACCACTCTTTTCTATTACAAGTAATAAAATCTCAAGTCAAGTTTCAAGAATTTTGAATAAATAATGAAAGAACCGAATTCTTTGGCGATTTAATCCCGGGGGGAGGTGGGAAGGGTGGGGTAAAAAAGACATTCCCCCGGTTGGCAGATTTGGTGCGGCGCTCACTTAACACACACACACACATGGGAATCTAAACTTTTTAAAGCATCATCTGACATCATTATCGCTTCCAGTCAACTATTTAGACCAACCACTTCCCCCCCCCTTTTTCCTCGTTTTTCTTGCCCATTTCTGAAGCAAAAAATTACAAAAATTACACCAGAAATTCAATCGATATAATGGTAACTCTTGGGGAGTACATCTTTGCTCGATTGCAAGAGCTTAAGGCTGATTCAATCTTTGGTGTACCTGGTGATTTCAACTTGGCACTACTTGATTATGTTGAAAAGAATAAAGATATCACATGGGTTGGTGATACTAATGAGCTTAATGCTGGTTATGCAGCTGATGGTTATGCTCGTTTAAAGGGTTTTGCTGCTCTTATTACAACTTTTGGCGTTGGTGAACTTTCTGCTCTTGCAGCTGTTGCTGGTAGTTATGCTGAGCACGTTCCTGTTGCTCATATTGTTGGTGTCCCTTCTCTTGGTGCTCAAAAGAATAAATTCCTTCTTCACCATACTCTTGGTAATGGAGACTTTTCAGTTTTTCAACAAATGTCATCAAATATTTCTGAACATTCTGTTATGCTTACTGATCCATTAACTGCCCCTCACGATATTGATCTTGCTCTTCGAATTTGTGTCACAACTGCTAGACCAGTTTATATTTCTATTCCTTGTGACCTTTATGATAAAGAACTTGAATCTGGTGTCCTTTCTAAACCTCTTGACCTCTCATTAAAACCTAATGATAAAGAAGTTGAAGGTGCTGTTGTTAAAAGAATCGTTGATGCTATTAAACATGCAAAGAAGGGTGCTATTCTTGTTGATGCTTGTGCATCTCGTCATCATGTTCTTGAAGAGACTAAAAAACTTGTTGAACTTACTCAATTCCCCGTTTATATTACTCCAATGGGTAAAGGATCAATTGATGAATCATCTCCTTTATTTAGTGGTGTTTATGTTGGTAGATTAACTGAACCAACTACTAAAGAAAATCTTGAATCATCTGATTTAGTCCTTGGGGTTGGAAGTTTACTTTCTGATTTTAATACTGGTTCATTCTCTTATGCTATTAATAAAGAAGATATTATTGAATTTCATTCTGATCATATGAAGATTGGATATGCTGAATATCCAGGTGTTCAAATGAAATTATTATTCAAGAATCTTTTACCTCTTATTCCTCAAGCTCCTAAAAGGTCTTCTCAACCAAAATTGGATATCTCTTATGCTCCTGCTGATAAATCTGATATTACTCATGATTGGCTTTGGAAGAGACTTAGTGATTTCCTTCAACCTGGTGATACAGTTGTTACTGAAACTGGTACTTCATCTTTTGGTATTAATGAGACCAGATTCCCACCTGGAACAAAATCTGTTAGTCAAGTTTTATGGGGGTCAATTGGTTACTCTGTTGGTGCAGTCTTTGGTGCAGCACTTGCATCTCGTGAACTTGATGCTTCAAAAAGAGTCATCCTTTTTGTTGGTGATGGATCTCTTCAACTTACTGCTACAGAAATTTCAAGTATGATTCGAAATGGTGTTAAACCAATTTTGTTTATCATTAATAATGATGGTTACACAATTGAAAGAATGATTCACGGTCTTCATGCAAAGTATAATGATATTCAAATGTGGAAAAATACTCAACTTTTGGATACATTTAGTGCAAGAGGAGCTGATTTTAAGACTTATCAAGTACGTACCAAGATTGAAATTGATCAACTCTTTAAGGATAAAGAATTCGGTGCAGCTAAAAAGATTCAACTTGTTGAGCTATTTATGCCTATGCTTGATGCTCCAGCTTCATTGATAAAGCAAGGTGAAATCACTAATGAGCTCAACTCCAAGGTTTGAAAGGGTGAAAAAAAAATTGAAATGATATATTTGAACTTGGTTTGATTTTTTTTTGATTGAAAATAAGAATAGATTTGAGTGAATTATTGCTATTATTGTAAGATTGTCATGGTCGTAGCTCCATGAACCAAATTGAGTTTAGGCAAAAATTGCACAATTTGGTTTCCTTCCCAAATTCAACGCCATATGGACATTATATAGAGGCCGGTTTTTTTTATTTATTTATTTATTTATATTGCTTAATCAAGGTAAAGGTGGTGGAGGGGCACGCCACGAAGAGAAGAAATAAATAAAACAGAAAAGTTATTATGGGTTCTATTATAATAGGTTCATCAAACTTTACCAGCAAGGCAATGATCCTGACAAGAGCAGTATGCCGTTATACATGTAAAAGGACGGGGTATCGGGCATTTTCAACATGTCAGAACTATTATTATTATACTACACAGCGATTAAAGTCACCACCGACGACGTTTAGTGCTTATCGATTCTTGAGTTCAAAACAGTCATCATCAACCCCCAGTAAACCAACAGCAAAACCTACAGAACCTAGAGTATTTGATATAGGTAGCAACAAGAACAACAATAGTGATAAATTTGATATTACTGTGTTTCGTGACTTATTTAGATACATTTGGCCCAAAAAAGGTGGATTCAGTATTAAAGCAAGAGTTGTAATTGCACTTAGTTTATTAATTGGATCTAAACTTCTTAATGTTGAGGTACCAGCACTTTTTAAAAATATTATTGATTCAATGAATATTAATATTGATACCGCAGGTACAGTTTGGACAGTTGCTGGTGCAGCAATTATTGGTTATGGTCTTGCAAGAGTTGGTGCAGCACTTTCAGGAGAATTAAGGAATGCAATATTTGCTAGTGTTGCACAAAAGGCTATTAGAAGTGTTGCAAAATCTGTTTATAAGCATATGCTTGATTTAGATTTAAAATTTCATTTATCAAGGCAAACTGGTGGTTTAGTAAGGGCAATTGATCGGGGTACAAATGGTATTACTTTTTTACTTCAATCAATGGTATTTCATGTTTTACCTATTACACTTGAAATTTCATTAGTATGTGGTATTCTTACTTATAATTATGGAATCAATTTTGCTGCTGTTACTTGTCTTACAATGATGGCTTATACCATTTTTACAATAAAGACAACTGCATGGAGAACAAATTTCCGTAAAGCTGCTAATAAAGCTGATAATGAAGCTGCTACAATTGCTGTTGATTCACTCATTAATTATGAAGCAGTTAAATATTTTAATAATGAAAAGTATGAAGTGAATAGATTTGATGAATGTTTAAAAAACCGGGAATTTAATGGGGTTAAAGTTGCAACATCTTTAGCATTGCTTAATTCTGGTCAAAATGTAATCTTTTCAACTGCTTTAACTGCAATGATGTACCTTGCAGCTCAAGGGGTATTAACTGGTGATTTAACTGTTGGTGACCTTGTAATGGTTAATCAACTTGTATTTCAACTTTCTGTACCATTAAACTTTCTTGGATCTGTATATCGAGAACTTCGACAATCTCTTGTTGATATGGAGACACTCTTTTCACTTCAACGAGTAAATGTTGAAATACATGATGCACCTAATGCAACCCCACTTTTACTTAATAAGGGGGATATTAGGTTTGAAAATGTAACATTTGGATATCATCCAGATAGGCCAATTTTAAAGAATGCTTCATTTACAATTCCTGCAGGAAAAAAAGTTGCCCTTGTTGGTTCAAGTGGATCTGGTAAATCAACAATTCTTCGACTTGTATTTCGATTTTATGATCCAAATTCTGGTAAAATATATATTGATGGGCAAGATATATCAAAAGTTACATTAGAATCATTAAGAAAAGCAATTGGAGTTGTACCACAAGATACACCACTATTTAATACAACAATTTATAATAATGTTCAATATGGACGTATTGGTGCATCAAGACAACAAGTTGAGCTTGCAGTCAAGAGGGCAAGATTAGATAAATTAATTGATGACCTTCCTGATGGATGGGAAACAATTGTTGGTGAACGTGGTATGATGATATCAGGTGGTGAAAAGCAAAGACTTGCAATTGCAAGATTAGTACTTAAAGATGCACCAATATCATTCTTTGATGAAGCAACATCTGCACTTGATACCCATACAGAACAAAGTCTTTTATCAAATATAAATGATATTGTTCAAAATGGTAATCATACAAGTATTACAATTGCTCATAGATTAAGAACAATTATGGATTCTGATAAAATTATTGTACTTAATAATGGTAATGTTGCTGAACAAGGTACTCATTCAAACCTTTTAAAAAATCCTCATAGTCTTTATTATGATTTATGGAATTCTCAAGAATATATTTTACAAAATAATAATAATAATAATGACTCGAAGAGTGAGAGTGAGAGTCAACATACTCAAGAAAATGAAAAAGAAAATGAGAAAGGAGAAATAATTAAGTAAATAAATAAATAAAAAGAGGAGAAAAAAAATCCACCATTAAATTGTACATTTTTTTTTTTTATATTTATTTATTTTATTTATTTTGACACAAATTCAATTGAATAAGATGTTTGTTTGTTTTTTTCTTTTTAGTAACTACCCCCAAAAAATCTATCCTGGGGTTCGCCATTGTTTTGTGAGCCAAAAAAAGGAAGAGAAAACACATGTACGATTGTATGAGTAGATTTATTTATTTATATATATATATACAGGGGCTGTCAATTTGTGTCAATTTAGTCATTGCCCAATAATAATATAATCCATCATACTTGGCCAGACACTCTCTTTTGAGAGCTTCTAAGATAAGATTGTAATATTAGTATAACTGGTATAACGCAAGATGTCTTGCAAGAGATATCTACGTTTGTTTTTAGACACACACAACACAACACCATATCTCTATGTGTCAGAGGGAGAATATTTTTGGGCTCAGTCGAAAAGTGTGCCCCTGGCTAGTTTCTTGGTTATTATTCCAATCGGAACAAGTACGAGCATATCTAATGTAGTGTAGTCCTCAAGTTAGTAAAACATCAAGCGCGTATATGCAGTTGCTATGGTAACGCATGCATTGAGTAAGAGAAATAGGCATAAGTGACTGACTGACACATGGTGCTTGTTTTGCCATGGCAACCAGTTTGTCGCAAAAACGTCCCAATAATTGAAATAATAATAAACAATAAATAGAAAACGCCAAAGTTCTTCTTCTGAGCAAGTATTTTGAAATTTACAATTGATTCATACCCCCTCCTTCCCTCTGTATTCATACCCTTTTGAGAAACTATTACCCTTGAATACCCATTAAGAACCCTTTCGTTAATATATATACCCGACTTGCCTATTATACCACATTGTCAAGGCGTCGCCTGTAGATATTGGATAAGGGGGGGGGGTTGGAGTTACCATGTTGTGTGAACCCCCCCCTCGAGTTCCGAACTTGGCCCGTCATTTTAACACCTGCTGAATATGGAGTATACCTTGATTTGAATTTCTCTTCTCTACGGGGCTACGATATGATTGGAATAATAATAATTGCTTGGTATGCATTAGTGGAATTGTATATTTTTTCTTATTTTATTTTTTGCTTGTCTTGTTTGGCCTTTCCCTTGTGATTGAGGACAAGGCAAGAGAGAAAAAAAAAAAAAAAAATATCAAGAGAAAACAAAATTACTTGACTTTGTTGGATTTTGGGAGGGAAGGGGGGAAATAAGAGGTTTTGTTGGACAAGGGCGGGGGGGCTATTGTCAATTTAGTATGGCCCCTTCCCCAGGTTGCGAGTTCGGCCCTGTCCCTTGTGATTGGATTCTACTTTTATGTTATTTTTTTTCTTCTCTTCTTTTCTTTCTTTTAGGGAGGGTGGGAGAGAGACTAGGCTTGTGTGTGTGTGTGTTGGTGAGTTTATTGGAAAAGACGGTTTAATCTGTGTTGATGCTTAATCTACCCTTGTTCTATATTCCCCTCCCCTTTTCTCTCTCTTGGCATATGCAATAGATCCTTTTCGATTGACGGCTGAAAATCAAGACAAACAAAAGATTGTTCATTTTAATCTTTGCTTTTCGCTCTTAGTTGTCTCACTCTTTTCCTTGTTTGCTCATTGCTTTTTTTATTTTGACTGGGTTGCTTGCTGCAATTAATTGTTTTCTTTATTTTGCTCCGCCCCTCGTTAACTTATCTTTTGCACTTTTGTCTTTGATGACAATTCTTATTATTCTATATTGACCCTTTGCTTATTCTCTCTTTGTCTTTGCTCTTTTGTGGGAGAGGGGGGAGGGAAAGAGGAAAAGGGGGGCATCGCTATTCAGATGAACTACGCTGGCGAACAGCAGCAGCAGCAGCAGCAACATCATAACCATATAGATAATTCTTTTACTCCTACAGATGTTATCAACAATTGCAATTCCTCATCTGGAATTGACGATTTAAACAACTATTATTATTTAGGTGGTGATGATGCTTCGTCGCTGGTACCTGAAACCAATGGCAATCGCCTTAACTCTTCATCTGCCAATTGTCACCATATATATTCTCAACAAGCTCCACTTGCACAATCATCATCATCACCATCTTCATCATCTTCTTCTTCTTCTTCTCCTCCACCTCAAGTTACTTGTTCTGATACATTTCTTAAACTATATCCAGATAGTACCGATGGGTTTGGGATAGATTGCCAGCAGCAGACTACACAAGCTCATCAGACTAGTACCATTGAGAATCGCGTCAAACCTGAACATGTCAACAATAACAGTATACATGATGACATGTTTAACTTTGGTAGTACCAATGTCTCTTGCCCTGGATTTCAATCTGATTACTCTACAAGACAGTTTCAATGTCTTTCTCCTGGTTCAGCTGCTGCTGCATGGCTTGCTCAAGATGAAGCATTAAAATCGAGGCAACTTAATAATTCTGATACCCTAGCCACCACAACAACTGGTTCAACAAATAGTGCTAATGGTTCAACAAACCTCACAGGCAGTCCAACATTTGGTATTTCAGAGCAAAAACAAAATCAATCTGCCTATTTATTTCATAATCCTACTATAAAATCTGAATGTACATTGTCTAGTCTGTTATCACAACAACAACAACATCAAGCTATTCAATCAGCAGAGGTGTTGGGATCCCAAGTGGAAAATATTGGCCAAGTTCAAGGCGATGTGAACCTGGAATATCCACCATCATCACTTAGTGAACATGTATATCCTCAATCATCACCTCCTGCATCGCTGCATGATTTGGTATCAATGATTGGGCTTCCACAATCCTCTCAGCTACCGCCGTCTTCCTGTCGATTACAACAGCAACAACAACAGCAGTATTATCATCAATCATCTCCATCGTCAGCTTTAGCCTATTCACTATCACCTTCATTTGATCGAGGTGGATTTGCTTATACTTATCCTAGGTTCCCCAATACTGGAGATTTTGCTCACAAGATTCAGTATAAACACAATGGCAGTAGTAATGAGCATGTCATGGGTACTAATAGCTTTGATCAGGATGCTTATGCATTCTATAATGACAGTACTTGTCTTGGTAACCTTCAAAATGGAATATCTTATGAAAGACAATCGACAGTGAACAATAATGGGATTCTATTACCACTTGCCCAGCCAAAAGATGACGAATCATCTCCTCCTGAATCTAGACATTCCAAAGGATCAACAGGCAGTTTCAATGACTCATTGAGCCAAATATTTAGTGCAGTAAGCGCTGGAGAGGCAGCTGAAGGTGTTCCAGATCTTGCACAAGATTTATCATCTCTTGGTGAGTTTGGTATAAATAGTGATCATGCTGATATTGATATGTCAGCAGCTATGTTGGATATCGCCACGACATCATCTTCACATAGTCCTGAAATGATAGGATGTGATATTCACAGTGGAGGAAGTGCAAGTGGTGGTAGTAGTGGTGGAGGAGGAGGGAGAGGAGGTTCCATTAGATCAACTCGCTCTTCTGGACGAATTATTAAAACTGGAAGCAGTGGGTCCATGACAAGTAAGAAACGCAAGTCTCCATCATCTAAAAATAGTACTGGGAAGGGTACAACAACTATTTTACCGGCACCCTCGTTTGTCAATGAGTCTGGTTCTTCAAAGGGATCCTTTGGTCTCATGAACTTTCGACGACCAGGAGCATGGACTAGGGTGAGGCACAAATTTTTTTTACTTGCTCTTAACACCACAAAAGAAAGAGAAAACTAACATTTCTATAACAGAGACCGAGTGGATCTGTCAAAAAGCCGTTTGTCTATTACGATAAAGAAGAAGAAAGATAGTTGCTTATGGAAAAAAAAAAAAAAATTCTATTTTCTACTTTTTGGGGTGGGGGGGGGGTTATTATATTTTAGGGCACAGGATTTCTTATAGACCCAAAGGAACTATCTTTCCTTCTTTTTCTTCCCTTCTCTTCTTTTTTTTTTTCTCTTTTTTTCTCTTTTTCTTTTTTTACCCCCTTTTAGATCTTTCTCGCGTCGGGAAGGTACAAGAAAATATGGGCAGACATTTGCGAGAGGAGTAGCGACTGCATCGATATTACAATGTGTTATTCTAGTCCCTATTAATACATGAATGAACGTAAAATTTTATTAATGTAAATTTATAAATATTTTAGTAGCTGTGTATGGGATGGGTTGTTGCCTTTGTTGAGTGAGGCCAAGTTGTTGTTGTTGGACCTGTAAACCCAAGACAAAGAGAACAATGGCCCTGCACAAATCCAACAAGAAGACTGACTGGACTGACTGACTACCTTGAATCAGGAGTAAAATACCCCCCTTCCAGTTCAAAGATGAAACATGGCAAGAGAAAAAGGACGGAAGGGCAAGGCAATGCCATCAATTGATCATCATTATTTTCAACGACTCGTCTTTGTGAGATCTAAAGGGGAATGACATATATATCCAGATATTTAGAGAGGATACGCAATCGGATTTTGAAGAATAAACAAGATGATTCCAATGATAACTATTGTGAACCTGACTTGAGTGAAGATAAACCCTATGGTGTACGATTTGCTGTTACAACTCCGTCTTCTTCAGTTTATTCACCAACTACTATTCACGGCATTGAACAACAACGACAACAACAAGAAGATGATGAAGAAGATGCGATATTTGCTGCGTATAATTATCGGCATAGCTTAATTGATCCACATAAATCACAAACATTCTGGACAGTGAGTGAAGACGGAATATTATCTGAAAAGGAGCTTGAACCGCCAAAGCAGCAGCAGCAGCCATCTATCAGGCAGAGACCACCACCTCATAATCCCTATTTAGGGTGGAAAGCCTATGCTTCACAGTCATGGATTAATCCCTATACCTTAGCTATTGTCTTCATTATTATCAAACTCATCAATTGGAAATCTCTGCTTGAGGCCAATATTGTGACTGCTGGCCAAATCATCAATTCTTCATGTGAATCAATGCAGAATGCAGGTACAGCACTTGCATCTGTTCCACATTACGCTGCTCAAACTTCTAATGAACTTGTCGCAATAGGGGTTGAAAAATCAGTGGATGCTGCTCTTAGTATTTTGCTAGATTTAATTCAGGGAATCGGTGAAATGATATACTTTGTTATTAATCTACTTACTGGAACTTATGTATGCCTTGGTACAATGATTATTGATGGAGTCGTTGATATGGCCGTTAATGTAACTGAAGCAATTGTATCTTTTGTCAATGGCTCGCTAGCAAATATCATTGACTATATTGATGATGATATTACTGCAATGAATAGTGTCCTCAATTCGACAACTCAACAAATTGATAATATTGCGTCATTCTTCTCTGCTCAAGAGATTATAATCCCTCCAGTAAATATACCATCTGTCGGTTATCTCAAGAACTTTACAATCCCAACATCAGTTAATGACAAGATTCAAAGTCTTACAACTAAGGTACCAACATATCAATCAGTGGAAAATTCTACAAAATCTTTAATCATGTATCCATTTAATGAATTGGCATCTAAAGTTAATGAATCTTTAGGGAATTATACATTTGATAAATCTGCTTTAAATGTTCCTGGTCTTGTTGAAATATCCCTTTGTTCAAGTGCTAGTAGTCAACTAGATGAATTACTCACTACTATTACCCATATTTTGAGAATTTCTTTGCAAATTATTTTTATCTTTTTAGCTTTTGCTGGTCTCGCTTGTGCAGTTACATTTGCATACCTCGATTATTGGCATGTTACTCGAATTCAAGCAAATGCTCTATTATATTCAAAAACTACAAATATGAATAATGATGAGACTTGCGGATTAATTGAATTTTGTAATAGACCTTTCTTTTCTAAAATTGGTCTTAAACTTGCAAACTTTTTAACAGGTTCCAAAGATAGGGTATATTTTGGAAATCAAAATGATCAGAAAGATAATAATGACGCAATCTTGACAGAATGTACTGATCATGA
Source organism: Trigonopsis californica (assembly GCA_030574475.1). Taxonomy (NCBI): domain Eukaryota; kingdom Fungi; phylum Ascomycota; class Trigonopsidomycetes; order Trigonopsidales; family Trigonopsidaceae; genus Trigonopsis; species Trigonopsis californica. The sequence goes on from JAJMFC010000081.1 coordinate 14,688, forward strand.
AGTAAAAACTCTAGCAAGGTCAAACATGATACGGTGGTGTGTTTCATATGTCTCAACTGATCGGGCTCTTTTTATTTTGGGAGCTGGTTTAGTTGGTATCGTCATGTGCGCTCTAGAGCTCTATCTGTTAAATAAGGTACAAAGTGAGATTCCAGTTTTGAGCGGTCAACTTTCTACATATTCAAACGAATTATTAGGGTCATTAGCTAAAGTTCAAGCTGTGTGGGTCAACGATACAAATTCTGCACTGACAAATGTACAAGATGACATTAATAATGATTTATTTGGGTGGGTAACAACCGCTACTGAGTCTGTAAATAATACCCTAAACACCTTTGTTGATGATATGTCTATTGCATTAAATGAGACTTTTGGAAATACTATTCTTCTATCATCTGTGACAGGGGTTATAAACTGTTTGGTGACGACAAAAATTCAGGGTATCCAAAAGGGCCTCACATGGGTCAATAATCGGGCTCACGTGTCTTTACCCCAGCTCGATGCTGATAATATCAGCCTATTCGGGCTGAATGGATCTGAAGTAACGACAACAACATCATCATCATCATCATCATCATCATCAGATTTAGAAAGTATAGAGGAGCGCGCGAATGCAGCTCTTGGCACGGGCCTTAATTATCTCAGAGATCAAGTCAAGAATGAAATTTTCGTCTCAGTTGGTTGTATACTTGTATGGGTGTTACTTGTTATTACCGCATTGAGTCGGGCCATTCGTGACTCTGCTTCACGCCTTGGGGTCAGGGGTCGTTTGTTGCCAGCGTTTCAGAGTCGAGTAAAGATTATTTGGTATAATTGCAATCGAGCAGCATCAGCAGTGATAGTAGCAGCGATCGCTTCTCTAGCTTCACACAAACCATCATCAACTACATTTCAATATCAGCGTTGGCAAAATGGCGTTGCTGGATATTGTAGATCGGGTTTTAGGGCACTTGGAAAGCTTAAAAACCAAATTATTGGCACGCGAGGAGAAGAAGGCAGCGAGAAGAGCCAGTATGCCTCCTCCTGGGAAGCAGCGACAACCAGTGACCCAGTATGGTCAACAGCCCAGTCGGAAAGCCAATCAGAGAAACAATCTGAAGCAAGAAGCTGCTGGAACTCAACCTCAGGGACCACCTGTTCGCAGAGTATCGGAACCTACAGTTCCAGCAGTAGCGGCTACAACAACAACAGTAGCATCAACAACAAAGACAACAAAGACAACTCCAATCACAGAAGCTGGTTCACCAACACGCTTAGGACCTACTTTGGATGGGGGTCCAAGGGAAGCGGAACAGGATGTCAAGGCACAGGCTCAAAATACAATCGACAAGGCACGGGGAAAGACTCAAGAATTGAAGGACAAGGTTCAATCCAAGGCGCAAGCGCAGGAACCAGTAGCTTCTGGGCCACCTCGTGGACCTGGTTATCAACCATCAGAATACGAAACGGCACGGCCGACAGCACAACCAACTCCATCAGACCAGACTCCTCCCCATCATCCTTCTGGTGGTGGTGTCGCCCCAATGGTGCCACAACCACAGCCACAGACTCAGCCTCAACCGCAATCTCAGTACGAGCCTCAGCCTCAGCCGCAATACCAGCCACAGGCTCAGCCTCTACCGGAGCGTCAGCTTCAGCCACAGCCACAGCCTCAGCCTCAGCAGCCGTACGAACCTCAGCCACAACCTCAGAACGAGAGTCAACCTCCTCAACCCCAGCCCCAATTTCAACAGGAGCAATATCCTCCTTCACCAACGCTACCCCCAGCGAATGCAGACTATTCGGGCATGACGAATCTGGAGCGGTTTTGAGTGGTGGTGATGATGATGATAATGGTGAATATGTGACTCCATCTAAGACATGGCTCGACACTGTTGATAATCTTCGAAGGAGTCAACAGGCGCGCGGGGCGCGAGATTTTTTCGTTGCATGAGGTCACTCTTTTTATTTTTTTGTTTTTGTTTTATTGTGTTGTTTTTCCTACTTTATTTGTTTCGGAGAGAATTTTTTATTTTTTATTTTTTATTTTTTTATTTTTTTTTTTTAATATTTTATCTACAGTATGAACAAGATATAGCGAGGCTTTGCCTCATATAAGAAATAAAGCGCACTGTAAACATTAGACGTGAGACAAGTCAATAATAACCAGTGGAACAACAACAACAACAAAACTTTTTCTTTATATAAACGTCTAAAGAAGAAACGTATTCTTCTCACTTTTCTAATCTTTTTCTTTAATTTAATTTAGTTTCCTCCTCTGCCCCCTACTCTGCTTAGCCTATCTAAGACAGTTTCGTCAAGGGTTATTTGTGGAAGAGGAGTAGCTGTAGCAGACGAGGCGGGTGATTGCAAGAAACCAATTGCGACAAGATACGACAAGTAGATACCCATCTGTTGAGTATTAACACCACGTCCAAGACTACAATCCTCTCCTGTCCATTGAGTATCAAGTTTAAGTGATTTAGCAGCATTTGAATCATCAAGTTCAGGTGCCTTTGTCTTTTGTGGTAAATCATCAAGCACAAAATGAAGTAATGGATAGAGAGCACTATCCTTTGCTTGCTCAACAACATATTTTTCAAGCGCTTTACGCCATGGTATATAATCAACTTCTTTAGCGGACCATCCGTAGACTGCAAGTGTAGATAAAAATTCATAAAATCTTGATCTTGGATGAGCAGTAACATGAGCGACAACAAGACTTGATGGATTTGGTGGATTTAAAGCACATGCAACAACAACACGGGCAACATGATCAACTGGTACCATATTCACTGTATTGTAGATATCAGGGACAAGGCCTAATTCACTACATCCTTTAATCATTCGCACAATGAAATCATCTGTATTTGTAACTCCTGTCTTTGAATCTCCTACAACATAACCAGGACGAACAATGGTACCACGAAGACCTCTTTCGCCTGCGCGTCGAATTATGTACTCGGAAGCCCATTTAGACTGTCCATAACCCGTAGCAAGTCCAGTTGCTGAACCGCTTAGATCATCATCCTCTGATATTCCTGTACCCTGCTTACTCTCAATAATTGAATCTGATAGTTGCACATAGTAATCAGTATCGATAGCTGAAGTCGACGAGACAAAGGTGAATGTCTTGGGTTTCCCTTCTGTACATAGCTGCATTACATATATCGAACCCAAAACATTGGGCCCTCTCAGTGTCTTGTAAGGATAAACCCAATGAACCTGAGCACCATTGTGAATTACCACGTCTACTTCGTTGACCAGCCAATTCCATTTAGCATCGTCAATACCCAATCGCTCAGATTCAAGAGAACCAACAACAGCACTGACTCGATCAGTAAATTCTTCGCGCCATATACCATATGCCGTACAGCTATCTTTGACTCGTTGCAATCCTGCATCAGAATCCTTAGCTCTCACATGGGCAATCACTTGCTTAATACCAGGACGTGATAATAAATCACCAAGTAAAAATGCCCCCAAAAATCCAGTAGTTCCAGTGACAAATACAGTGAGACCTTGAGTTGGAGTAAATGGTTTCTCAACTGATATATATTTTGAAGCAAGTGATGAAGTAGCAATTTCCTTAGCATCAGCCGCATATTCAACCCGTTCATTCTGTTCATTGTCTGCAAGAGCTCCAGAGTCTACTTCTCTTGTCTCTGTTGAATTGTCTCCTTCATCATCTTCAGCAATACCTAATCGACCGTTTTGGAGCCTTTCAACTACTTTCGCAATAGAAGCAATAGTAGGATTTGAAAAGATTGCATTCAATGGAAGATCCACCACAAATCTTTTACGAATTTCGAAGATCATCCTTGTTGCCAGGATTGAGTGACCACCCAAATCGAAAAAACTATCTTGTACAGATATGGACACCGGTCGTTGAGGTAATATTTCAAGCCATAAGTCTCGAATCTGAGCTTCTAACTCGTTAAATTGATTATCTTGGCCTGAGATCTGGGCACGGGCTCTTGAGATTGCAGTGATTTTAGCTGTATCTGGGAAGGGGAGTGCTGGCTTGTCAACCTTGCCATTAGGATTTAGAGGCATTTTGGTTAAAGGTACAATCACAGTTGGTACCGCGTATGAGGCAAGTTTCTTCTTCAAATATTGTCGAATATCTTGAAGTAAGCGGCGATATTTGAAAAAGCCCTTGATGAGAGGATCTTCTTCGTCGATACTTTCATTACCAGATAAAAAGTCAGCACTCTTGCCCTCATTCGGGACAATATATGATACAAGAGTGGGTTCTTCATCTTTATCACGTCGAACTAGTGTGACATTTTCTCGTACATAGGGATGGCGAGACAAATGGGTATCAATTTCTCCTAATTCAATTCGGAAACCTCTAATTTTGACCTGGTCATCGGCACGCCCACTGCATTCGACATTTCCGTCAGGGCGATATCTTCCCAAGTCTCCAGTTCGATATAGTCTATCGCGGGGGCCTTTCCAAAATTGTCTCCAAGATTCATTACTAGCAGATTTTTTATCCTGCTCGACCCAAAGTTTTGAATCAACGTACCAATTGGTGACGAATTTTTCATCAGTCAGTTCCGGTAATTTAAGGTATCCTTCCGCTAATCCACCAGCTCGTACATAGATCTCGCCAACTTCTCCAACTCCGCAAACTTGAGATCGGTCGTTCCTGTTAACAACCAAAAGTTGGACGTCTAACATCCCCTTTCCAGCTGGGATAACATCTTTTTGGGCTTGGAGGAATGTGGCATCCTGTGAGATTGAAGAAACTTCATAATAAGACACGGATCGTTGAGTCTCAGTTGTTCCGTACATGTTTACAATGGCTACATTTCTTGCCAAAGTCTGAAGACGCAAACAATCCCTCTTTGTTAATATGTCACCAACGAAGAAAGCATGATGTAAAGATGGAATTGGAGCAGTAGCCTGGGCTGAAAGGAGTTGACCCATAGCTGGAGTCAAATGAGTCACAGTTGCACCATGTGTAGCCATCCATTCTGCAAGCCTACCAGGAGTGCCAATATCGTCCTGAGTAGGGACCAGAAGTCGAGCTCCCAAGAATAGCGGGGTGAAGATGTCTCGCTGGATAGGGTCGTGAGCAATTCCACTTAGCATTGTAAACTTGTCCTTGTCAGACAAATTGAATGTTTTACCCATCCAGGGGAAGTAATAAGTCAGGGACAAGTGTCTGCCTCGCACACCCTTGGGCACACCCTCACTACCCGAAGTAAAACTCAGGGTTGGAATACTGTCCGGACCTACAATAACTCCAGTCTCCTTGTCCTTGAGAGAATAGACATCGGCAAGGATCTCTTTATTGGTATCTGGGTCAACACCTCCGGTGAGTGATCCATCATTTTTGAGGACAAGCGCTGGGATTAAGAGTTTGACGTCAAGCTCATTCTTGATGTAATCCTTTACGAGTGGAGCAAGTATTCCAGCTTTTTCGAGAATAATCAGACCTTGAGGTCTCGCAACACTCAAATAAATATTTTGACGGGCCGGAGGATAGGCAGGATCAATCACTGAGAAAGTGCAGCCGGCCTTAAGGACACCCATGACAGCCACGACAAGATCGACACCACGATAAGCGTAAATCATGACAACATCGCCTCGAGTTAAACCAGCAGCAATCAGTCGGTGAGCAACAATATTAGATGTCTCATTAATCTGCTTATAGGTGAAGACGCGATCCTTGCTAGAGGGTACAAGATGATTGGCAGTCTCAACGATGCATTCCCGATCAGGGAATTTACGGGCATTAGCAGAGAAGATATCATGAATTGGACCACGAAAATGATTCCAATGCAGATCACTAGTAGGATCTGGGAGGATTTTCTTTTGAGTCTCAGTAACAAGAGATATCTTTGCAACGCTGATATTCGGGTCAGCAGATGCAATATTTAAAATCTGTTGAACTTGCTGAGCGATACCTGATATTCGCTCGCGGCTGAAAAGCAGCGAATTGTAAAGAAGTTGGAGCTCAGAGAGTTTCCCATCATAGTATATAGTGAGATCATTAACAAGATTCTCGGATGTGTTTGCAAAGTGCCGTTCTTCAGGAACATCTGAACTGAAAAAGGATAATCGAAATAGAGTTAGTTTATCCTGGGTTCCTCGGGCCGCCTGAACCTGCTGAGCAATCTGAGCAAACGGTAGAGAGTTTTCCGTGCCTACTCGTATCGACTATAAGACATTATGTTAGAAAAAAACTTATTATATGACTCATAATGAAAAGAAAAGAAAATTTACCTCTTTAATTTCATCAAGAACCTGGCCAAATGACTTTTTCTCGGACAGTGCAGCTCTAAGTACAAATGGGTGTTTGGAGGTAGAATTTGCACCGACCAAGACATCTTCATTGCCCGTAAGCCTATAAACAAGAACAGCAAATGCAGTTAAAGCAGAAGCATAATCCTTTGCGTTTAACTTTGAATGGAGGTTTGCTTCAATAACCTGAAGAGGAGAAGGGCGAACAAAATCCGTTGAAAGTGTTGAAAGCGTTGGAGATTGGAGCGCAGAGGCCCAACTATAACTTCCCATGATGTGCTTGGATAGGATATTACAGGGTTGTGGATCCAATTTTTTTGGTGGTGAGTTTTTCCGTTTGGGACATTTCTCTATCAGGAACTTCTGGGGGAAACTGAAAAGAGGTCTAAAGAAACAAGCGAGGACTGCGAGAGCTATTTTGTCAAAGCACCAAAACGCTGAAATAAAACGGGAACGAATAAGACGTTCGCATACTGGTGCACCTAGGGAATGAAAAAGAAGTGGCCAGGCGGTCGTCCATGGCGGCGGCTGGCGCTCCGCTTGGGAGTAGTTGTCACATTCATCTATCTGGTTGTTGTGGGTGTGAGGAAACTTGTTCATGGACTATCTTCATCAGCATCCTTAGACTTGAGTATTGCTGGTACATTTAGTGTACCTGTTCCTCAGGTGTTTGGTGGTGGGAATGGTAAGAAGGATTGGTGGACAGTTTCATCCTCGCTTGATGATGTTCTTAATGGATTCTCCTTTACAAGCCCCCAAATTGATCCTGGACAGAATTCACTAGATACAGTATTGGTACCGCCATTTGATTTGGCTCCTCCTGTTATATATACGTACTTTGATCCTCATGCTGTCCAAGATCCTTACAGAGATGCGCGGTTAGTACAAATTTGGAGGAGAGCATTTGCTAGTGCAGGATTCACTCCAGTTGTCCTGTCAAGGCAAGATGCGGACCCTCAGAAACAATCTAATGGAGGCATGAGTGAAAAGGCACTTGCATTAGATGCATGGGCACGTGTTGGTGGAGGAATATTGAGTGATTATCGAGTGGTACCAATGCGAGTGAAGAGTAATACAAGTTATCAAGAAGAAGGGCTCGCAGCTCTTCAAGCCTATCATTACGAGTCATCAGCTCAAGGTTTAAGTACAGTTGAAGGAATGGTTGGTGCTATAATATTAGGCTCACACGAAGGAGCAGCAAAACTTGCTGCTCAAGTTGCTCAGGTTGGGGGCGACAAGGCAAAAATTGCAGATATACTACAGGAGAATCTTGGACAACAGCAACCCAATGAAGGATTGGCTTATTATTCTGAACATACTGTGGAGACGCTGTATCCAGGAGTGAGTACTGAGAATCTTCCTGATCTTATCAATACACATCTACATACGGCATTTTTGGGAAGACACGAGCCTGGAGGCATCACACTTGTAGATCCATATCCAAATAAGTCGAAAATCTTGTCTCTTCCACTTTCAGACCTTGTGGGGCGAATTGTCATGTGTTCTGGCTCATTTCTTGATGTGACGTGCCCACCACAACCTGACGGAAGCTCGACTACTTCATGTTACACGTGTGCAGAAGCGGAATTACTTGCAAGCAGATCATTAGGGCTTGCACCTGAAGATGAGCTAACGGGAGCAAAAAAGGGAATCGGTGAGGATGAAATTGAAGGGTTTGAAATTATATATGTGCCCCACCCTGCAACTGTTGACTCTACACTGTTGGGAAGTAATGGTCAACCTGATAGTGGATTGACTGCTGATGGAGTTCGAAGATCAGCTCGAGATCAATGGAGTAAAGGTCTTAGTAAACGATTAGTATCATCACCGCTGGTGGGATCTCACATGCGTGCCAATATCCTTAAGGAGCAACTTTTAAAGGCAGCCCCATTCCATCTGAATGCTATTCATAGTAACTCAACTGAGAGTAAAGCACTTTGGATTACTTGGGAAGAAGCATTGATTGCATCCCAACAAATGCAATACATGGAGAAGGTAATATGGAATAGTGTTACGGAGAAACGCAAGACCGTAATGAAGAAAAACAAACTCAATCAAGGAGTGAATGATGCAATTGATCGAATTTATCAACTTCATCCAGCGCTAGCTATTCTTGAGCACCAACTTGGGTTCTGTCTTGGTCGACGAAATTCACGGATATTTACGGAGCTAATAGCACCAGTTATGGAGGATGACGAGGTTGATGGAAATAGTAGCAGCAGCAGTAGCAATAATAATAATGACAACAACAATAATGACAAGACTAGTTCAAAACGAATTAAAGAATTTCAAGGACTAGTTGGTAGAAAGAATCCATTTGTTATTTCAAGTCCTGTATTTGCATCACAATCAAAGCAAAGAAAGGGACTTCGACAAGCTGCTGAAGCATGGAATCCTGCTGATGGTGAAGTATGGAAATTTTTAACTGCTCTTCAACAAATTGCAGCAACTAGGCTGCATCTTTAGATAAACGTGGAGGGGAAATGGAAATATTAACATTATTTTATTGTAATTTTCCTAAATGACCGTATAAATAGGCGTCACTCTCTATTATTTCATTCGCTCTATATTTTGTTCTCTTTTTTCTTTCTTGTATTGCGGTTTTGCATTGGTTCTTTAGGAAACACAAATAATTAAAAAGGAACAGACAGTAGTAAAAAAAAAAAAACAAATTTACGAAAACAAAAGCTAATTTACACTTGAACATAAAAAGAAAAGAAAAAAACCGAAACCATTGGTTTAGTGACCATCTTTTGGTGGTTGCTGCTGCTGTTGTTGTTGAAAAAGCTGCTGCTGCTGTTGCTGTTGGTAGAGCTGCCACATCTGAACATAATTTTCGTAACCCCCGTAGGCTGCGTAGGGATCAGCTTGGGCATCGGTACCAGTGCCTGGAGCTGCTGCTGCTGGTGCTGCTCCTCCTCCTCCCGAGGCATCAGAACCTTGTTGTGGCCAATATCCCCCAGCAAATCCAGGAGCACCACCACCACCACCAGCAGGTGCAGCTGGAGCACCACGATAGTCGCGTCTTGATTTCATGTGATTATCGACTCTCTCCTGAACAAGTTCTTTTGCTTTACGAACTGATTCCTGTGCACCATGAAAGCTAACTTCCCTTTCGATATCACCAGTTGTAGAAATACTGATTTTACAATTTGATGCTGATGATAATTCTCTAATAATATCACCACCACGACCAATAATTGCACCAACTGCCTCAGTTGGAATCTTTAAAAGATCAGATGTTTGTTCCTTTGATGCACTAGTATTTGAAGGACGACCTGATGAATTTACTGCTGCTGGTAATTCAAATACAATCCTATCAGATTGTACGATATGTTCAAGCAGGCGTTGTGAATAGTGGATAGCATCTTGAGAGGCTCCTGTTATCTTTAGTGGCCGTTGTCCCTTTTGGGAATGAGACTCATTTGCTATGCTGATGTGACATCTAGTCCGATCTTGAAGTTCTCGAATAGTCTCTCCTCCTTTACCAATAATCATACCTACTGACCGCTCAGGAATTGACATGTCCAATGAGTTCTCTTGCTGCTGCTGCTGTTGTTGAGGTTCTTCTTCTTCTTGCTGTTGTTGCTGATGGAATGCTTGCTGTTGACTTGAAGAGCCACCGCCGCCACCACCACCACCACCACCACGTCGCTCCCTGCTGTATCCTTCAATCAATTTTGTGATGGCAGCACGTCCTGCATCAATCTGAGCCCACGTGCCGCTGATGTCACAAACTCGTTCAGCAGAGTCCTTACCGCCAGCAACAAACTGTACCCTAGCTCCTGTAGTATCTTCAACCATCTTAAGAGTTTCACCCCTGCGTCCAATAATCATTCCAACGTATTGTGGGTCCACATACATTGTATCATGGTGAACACGACCAGCGCCTCTACTCCGAGATCGATGAACTGGTGATCGTGACCGATACCTATCTGATCCATCACGTCCAGGAGGAGATCTTGATCGATTCCGTTTCCTATCCCCTGATCTTCGATTATCTATGCTCAATGTTAGAAGAATATTGCACAATGGGTTTGGGTTTTTTTCTTTTTCTTTTTCTCACCACTGCTGCCACCAAGACTAAGCTCTCCGGATGAAGTAGGCTTAACAAGGGAAGAGAGATCCAATTGGCCAGAATTAGTCGGCTGAGGCAGAGAAGCTGCACCAGGGAATGAACCGCCGGCACCGCCCATCAAGCTTTGTAAGGATTGAAGCAAAGCCGCCGCATTCTGTGGATGTTGCTGCTGTTGTTGTGACGCAAGATGAGGAGGAAGTTGAGGCTGGCTAGCTGCATTACTACCTGTAGTAGAGAAAGGCAATGGGGGCGACTGCTGCTGCTGTTGTTGTGCTCGAGCTAACAAGGATTTTTCAAGTTAGCCATATGATATGAAATGAATTGAAAATTGGATACAAAAAAAAACTGGGGGGTTTCAAGAGGGGGGAATGATTTTATTCGGGCGGGGTTGCGCAACTCTCTACTGCATCGGTTATTACTTTGGTTCACCAGAGTTGTTTCTGTATGATTTTTGTTCTTCACCATTTCTTCTTTGTCGTAGCATTGTATTGTATTGTATTGTATTTTTGTAGCATGTCAATTTAAGCGCGAGTTAATGCATTTGTCTTATGATGAAATTGTTTGTCTTAGTTTCTTTTCTTTTCTTTCTTTCTTTGTGGTGTTTTTTTTTTTTTTGCGAGATGAGCGAGCAGAGAGCAGCAGCAAGATTGACGGCATAGCAGGCCTTGGACCCAATAATTTTCAATTTTCAATTTTCAATATTTTTTCTTGGTTTTAAACACAGGACTTACCCAGTGCAGCTAAGAGTGATGTAATAGCAGCTTGATCTGCCATTTATGTTATATTATTTTTTGTTTCTTTTTTAAGAGGATTCTTATTACAGTAATGAGAAAGGGTTTTTCTTTTTCTCTTTTTGGTGGTTGAAATGTCAACCTCCTTCCACGTGACTGGTAAATCGATAAATCGTTAGATGGCTCGTCATTATCGTTGTATATTATATTTAATCTACTGTTATGTACAGACATAGTTATAATAAAGAGAAAACATCAAAAAAAAAAAAAAAAGATTATTGCGACTTTTCTTGTTTGCGTTTTTCAGGATCAGTCTCTTCGAATCGTAGATCCCAGCCAATCTTTGGACCTAATTTTGGAAGGTTCTCAGCAACGCTGACGACATCCTTGTCACCTCTTCCAGATAAACAAATGACAATATTTTTACCTTTACCCAGTGATTTTGCAACTTCAATAGCTCCCCATACTGCATGAGCTGATTCTAGTGCAGGAATAATCCCCTCAAGTTGTGATAAGAGACGGAATCCTTCTAAAGCTTGTGCATCATCAGCAGAAATGAACTGAGCACGACCAGTAAACTTCCAGTTTGCTAATTCAGGTCCTACACCAGGATAGTCTAATCCAGCTGAGACACTGTGAGTCTCAGTAACTTGTCCATTCTCATCTTGCAGTAAAAAGGTCTTGACTCCATGGAGCACTCCTGGTCTACCGGCTGTCAAGGTTGCAGAATGATATTTAGTATCAAGCCCCTCCCCAGCAGCCTCAACTCCTATCAGCTTAACGCTGAGGTCCTTTTCAAAGGGGTAAAACATCCCCACTGCATTACTCCCACCTCCAACGCATGCAATGACAGCATCAGGTAACCTTCCAGTCTTTTCTAGCATCTGCTCCTTAGTCTCTTGACCAATAACGCTTTGGAATGTTCGAACAATAGTTGGGTAAGGATGAGGGCCAATTGCTGATCCAATAATATAGTGAGTCGTACTAAGATCAGTTACCCAACATCTTAGCGCTTCATTCACAGCATCACGTAATGTACGTGATCCACTCTCTACAGGAACAACCTCTGCACCAAGTAGTTTAATACGGAAAACATTAAGAGCCTGACGCCTTACATCTTCTGCGCCCATGTAGACAGTACACTTCATACCAAATTTAGCAGCAACTGTAGCAGTTGCAACACCATGTTGTCCAGCACCAGTCTCTGCAATAACACGTGTCTTTCCAAGTCGTTTAGCAATTAATATTTGTCCTAAAGCATTATTAATTTTGTGTGAACCTGTATGATTAAGATCTTCACGTTTAAGGTAAATGTTTGCACCACCAGCATGCTCAGTTAATCTCTCAACAATATGTAAATGACCAGGTCGACCCATGTAATCGTAATAAGATCTGTACTCTTTCCAAAATTCAGGATCATTGACGGCAGATTCAAATCCAGCTTCAAGTTCTGCAAGACATTCAACAAGGACTTCAGGCACATATTGTCCACCAAATTCTCCGAATCTATCAGCAAATTGATGTACAGGATTTGTATCCTTGGTACCAATTTGTGAAGCGACTGCCTCAACAGTCTTTACCTGAGCAGTTGTGATTGCATTAGCAGCAGCTGCTGCAATTGGATTAGCCTTAGCAGTACCATCATCAGCCAGGATAGACTTGACGAATGTTGCAGCAGCAAGGGGTGCCTCGCCAGGTTGTGCAGCATCTAGGCAAGAGACTAGCTTCGATCCAATGACGACCCCATCAGCGATATCACCTACATCGACAAAGTGTTGATGAGTTGATACACCGAACCCAACAGCAATAGGGATATCTTCACCGTTATTCGATACTTGAGATGTTATCGTCTTAATGTGAGCTAAAAATTCTGGTAAAGATTTAGATAGATTATTTGAAGCACCAGTTATGCCCATTCGAGAAACGACATAAATAAACGAATCAGCGATATTAGAAGCAAGAAATTTGATGCGATCATCAGGAGTAGATGGAGCAATTAATGGAATATATGAGAGACCTTCCTGAGCTGAGTATTGTCTAAATTTGACTGCTTCTTCAGGTGGAAGATCAACAACAATAAACCCATTTGCCCCTGCTTTGCGTGCTAATCTGACAACTTTTTGTTCCCCAATATTAAGGATAGGATTATAATAACCCATAAGCAATATAGGTACTGTTACACCCTCTGCACGCGCACGTCGAACATATTCAAGAGTATCGTAAAAGCTAACATTATGACTAAGAGCAACAGTATTTGAATGCTGAATCACAGGACCATCTGCAATTGGATCACTAAATGGTACTCCAAGCTCAATGATATCAACTCCGCTCTGCTGTAAAGCCTTGAGAACACCTACTGTCTCGTCGGGTGATGGATGGCCAGCAGTGACAAATGTCACCAAAACAGGTCGGCCTGATGAATAATAATTCCACTGTTAGCTGAGTTATTTATTATTATGATTATGACGACGAAATAAGCTACCTTCTTCTTTGGCCTTTTGAAACTGCGCTTTTATTGCTTCTGACATTTGATAAATGTTTCTTGCTTTTTCTTTTTCTTTTTTTCTTTTCTCGAGTTCAGTTTGAGCTTTTTCTAATCCCACCTAATATCAGTCACCTCGTGACTCATCATAGTGTAGTGTAGCAATACCATGCGAAAACAAAGGAAATATGAATCACATAAAAAAAAAAATGAATTTATATGGGTCATCTACTTTAAGAATTGTGGAAGATGGAAAAATATTTTGGAATAATACATACTTTATAGAAAAAAAAAAAAAAAAAAGGAAAACAGAATTCTGCGCTGAAAATACATATAAATGTTTTGATTTTCTTTAAATTACTCTTTTTTTTTTTTTTTTTTTGTTAATTAGTTCTCGCCTTCTTCGCTACCAGTAACAGCACCTGTTGATGGGTGTTGAGATTTAGTAGTCCGTTCACGGGGGTAAAATTCATCAAGGATCTTTGCAGGGATACGATTAAGCATCTCCTTAGGATAGATACGAAGAAGTGACCATGCAAGATCAAGTGATTCGATAATTGTGCGGTCTTCATATGCATCCTGTGAGATAAAGTTGTGTTCAAATTTATCCAAAAATTCAAGAGATAATTTATCCTCTTGAGATAAAGCATCTTCACCAACCACAGCTTTCATAGCAGCAGCGTCACGTCCAATAGCGTATTTTGCATAAAGCTGATTAGATACATCACCGTGATCCTTTCTGGTACGACCCTCACCAATAGCTGATTTCATAAGTCGAGATAATGATGGCAAGACATTAATTGGTGGAGATATTCCACGATTATAAAGTTGTCGATCAATAAAGATCTGTCCCTCAGTAATGTAACCAGTCAAATCGGGAATTGGATGAGTAATATCATCGTTAGGCATTGTCAAGATAGGGATTTGAGTAATTGATCCATTTCGGCCTTCAACACGACCAGCCCGCTCGTAGATGGTAGACAAATCTGTGTACATATAACCAGGATAACCACGTCTACCAGGGACCTCCTCTCTTGCAGCTGAGACTTCACGAAGAGCATCAGCGTAAGAACTCATATCAGTAAGAATTGTCAATACATGTCGCTCTGTTTGATAAGCCAAATATTCAGCAGTTGTCAAGGCAAGACGAGGAGTAATAATTCGCTCAATTGTGGGATCATTAGCCAAATTCAAAAAGAGAGAGACACGTTCAAGAGATCCATTCTCTTCAAAATCTTGCTTAAAGAAACGACTAGTTTCCAAGTTGACACCCATAGCGGCAAATACAATAGAGAAATTATCTTCATGACCATCGTGTACATCCTTTGTGGGTCTGACAAGACCAGCTTGACGACAGATTTGGGCGGCAAGCTCGTTATGTGGAAGACCAGCGGCAGAGAAGATGGGAATCTTTTGACCACGAGCAATTGAGTTCATGACGTCGATAGCAGAAACACCAGTTGAAATCATTTCCTCGGGATAAATTCGTGAATAAGGGTTAATGGGTGATCCATTGATATCAAGGTAATCTTCTGCAAAGACTTGAGGGCCCTGGTCAATAGGTTTACCCGAACCATTAAATACCCGTCCAAGCATATCCTCTGAGACTGCAAGCTTAAGACTTTCACCAGTGAACTCGATTTTAGTCTTTTGTACATCGATACCAGTCGTTCCTTCAAACACCTAAACAAGAGAGTGAGCAAGTGTATAATTATAAATTGAAAAGAAAAAAAAAAAAAAAAATAGTAATAATAATCTTCATACCTGGACAATTGCTCGGGAACCTCTAATTTCAAGAACCTGTCCAGCTCGCTCCGTACCATCGGGAAGAGTCAAATTGACAATTTCGTTATACCGGGGGAACTATTGAAAAGTTTGGTTAGCTACGTCAATTCAATGTATCCTTGTATAGTAAAAAAAAAAAAGAATACTTTACCTTGACATTTTCAAGGATGACCAGAGGACCGTTGATACCGGAAACGGTGTTATACCTAGATAAGAATTAGTAAAGAAAATCCGAGATAAACAGTGATTTAGACATACTTTAGCCGAGGATGGATTCCATAGTTTCTTGTAACAGCAGCAGCATTTAATGCAGCTTTTTTTCGGGGCAAACAGAACCAACGTTAGATAAGGGAAATAAAAACAAAAAAATTCTCACAAAATGTGCATACCTGCTTGCTTTGCGTCATAACTCATTCTTTGAGGAGAGGAGTGAGGAGCAGAATGTGTGTATGAATTCTCAGCAAAGATTGCAAGAGTTAAGAAAATGCAGGGGAAGACGGGAGTTTAGGTGGGTTGTTGCAAAAAGCCTGCACACTTAATTTACCAAAACCAATGCCCGAAGACTGTACAAAGTGGAAGTATTAGTCGGAGAAATTTCTACAAGACAGAAAAAAACAACTATAGTACACGATCAAGATGTAGAAAAGTAAAAAAAAAGAAAAGGTGTATGATTTGAAAACTGATATTAACGGGGTTTCTTTAATATTTATTTTATTTCATATTACAACGATATATTCGGAAATTGTAGGAAATTTTGATAGGATCTCGTAAGATAGACAGCTATCCATACACGTCTTGATATGGTGTTTAGGTGTTTTGGTTTGGTCTAGAATGGTGAGATTTCCATTTGATGTAGTTATGAACCAACCAAATGAGTCCCAACTGCAACATTACCAGACTTGCAACCACGAGGTTGTCTAAACATCATCAACCGACAGATGCAATGACCACAGTTATCAGCCACAACAAAGAGGAGCAGCAAGAGTCTGATCCACCAAAATTTAGTAACAAGGACGATAATACCCAAAAGAAGAGTAAGAATAATGAGCCACAGCCATCATCTTCATCATCATCACCATCATCATCAGTTATAACCTCAACGACGTCTGGGGATGAATCGTCAAACAGGATCTCGTCCAGTGTCATTCTAGCCAATGCTTCCTGTTATGCAATACCAGATTACGATCATCCTCGCCTCCTCATTAAACCATCATCACCAAATGGCAATCTATTGGTTTTAGATTCTAATGGCGATCCACACCTTGATCTGCTCAACTGCCCTGTTCAGGATCTTTTATTTATGTTGGCAACTTTGCTACAAAAAGTGACGCGTGCAAATGACGCATACAGAGCTTCTATGGGCAAGGACTACTATCATCGCAAGCTCTTCTCCCTCACTGGCAATAACAACAACAACAACAATAAGACGAGTGATGATGACAATAATAATAATAATAATAATAACAATAGCAATACAAGGGATGTAGTGACGTTACCAGGTCCCGATAGTCAAGTTCGGCAGCTTACCGCTAGCGTTCTTGCATTCCATGGGCGCAATGTCCCGGCTATTAGCTTACATCAATATTTGCAACGCATCATCAAGTATTGCCCAGCTACAAATGAGGTGTTTCTATCATTGCTTGTATACTTTGATCGGATTGCAAGGAGGGTAAATACTCTGAATGGTGAGGCTGAAGATCTATTCGTAATGGACAGTTATAATGTCCATCGCCTAATTATATCTGGAGTTACAGTATCGTCAAAATTCTTTTCTGACGTGTTTTACAAAAATTCTCGTTATGCAAAAGTTGGTGGATTACCTCTTCATGAACTTAATCATCTTGAAGTTCACTTTTTACAATTGAGCGAATTTAAAATATGTATACCATTACAGCAACTTCAATATTATGGTGACTTACTACTTAAATTTTGGCAAAATCATTGCCAAACAACAGGACTTCCCTTATGTGATGCTGCTTCTTATGTGGCAGGACTTAATAACAATAACAATAACAGTAATAATACCACCACCACCACTACTCCTACTACTGCTTCCCCTGCTGTTACTACCGCCACCAAGGAATCATGAGGCCTTTCTTTTTCTACTTTTGTTTTCCTTAGATTGCCTTTCAATAACTAGATCTTTTGCCAAAATATAGCATCCAGGAAGTACAGTTACAGCACATGTGTTTTATTTAAGTTTGTTTTGTTGGGTTTTTTTCTTTTTAATTTCTTGCTTCAGGAGCGATGAGAGGGGGGTTTTTTTTTAACTTTTGAATGTTTTAATTTATACATAGGAGCAGTTCATTTTTTACATTTCTTTTCTTTTTTTTTTTTTTGCTGTTGTCGCACTTGTACAAGAAAGGTTCCATTATACTACACACGCACATGACAAGATTGAAAGAAAAAAATACAAGCAAAAAGAAAAATGTAATAATAAGGGATCCATGAGGAATATCCTTCTCGTGCCTTTTTGTTTTTATTTTTATTTTTATTTATATTGTTTTTGACATTTCTCAACGTAGACGACGGGCTTCACGCTCAGATTCTAGCAAGCATAGAATATCATTCTCACGGACAGGACCCTAGTTTTAAAATGTTGGGGTCAGTATTTCGCATTCGCAGACAGTATATATTGCTGCTGCTCACCTTGACGTTTCGAATAATGCTCCGGCTCTGGTCATCCATGAATTCAACTCGGACTTGGTTAACACTGCCCCGGGATCCTGTTCGGCCAAGAACTTTGATAACTCTGGCTAATTTGACTGTTGATTTAGCATCCTAGATAATAAAATTTAAATATTGATTAGTAAATTAATAGAAAAAAAATTCATTGAATAATTCTTGTTGAATTTACCATATTGCTGTATTATATGTCTTGATGGGCAAGTTTGGTAGTGTAAGATGAGATTGGACCT
Source organism: Trigonopsis californica (assembly GCA_030574475.1). Lineage (NCBI taxonomy): Eukaryota > Fungi > Ascomycota > Trigonopsidomycetes > Trigonopsidales > Trigonopsidaceae > Trigonopsis > Trigonopsis californica. The sequence continues at coordinate 32,916 of JAJMFC010000081.1, forward strand.
TTGGGTGTTGAGGATAGGTTTGCGTCGGTCTGGGAATTGACAGCGCGCGTTAGGGTTTCTAAGTTTTTGTGACTGCTTTTGTTTTCTTTCCAAGGCAACCAAAAGTAACAACACCACAAGTTCTAGTAAAACAAGGTGACAAAACACGCACCTCTTGTAGAAAAACAGTATATTAACAACCTAGGTTATACTTGTTTATTTCAGAATCTTCCCAATCTTTGCAGAGATCGTAGATATTATATACCCGGATTGCAGAATCAAAGAGAAGGAAAAGAAAAAAGAAAAAGCCATCTCTGGATCGCTTTCTTGATATCTAGATTCATCTCAACAAAACATACTTTAGACACTTAATTGAAATCATCCATAGCCAGCTTATCGCGCACGGCTTGTCATTCCATTTCATGGTGTTACCACAAGCCTAGATGGAAAAAAACGTGACTTTGGAAAAATTATAAACCTTCAAAAAAAAAACATCAAGAGAAACTGCCCAAAACGCCTTATAGAACAAAAATATGGATTTAGTGAACCACCTCAACGATCGGCTACTATTAGCTGTGCCCAAGAGTATGTAGTGGTCTTTTTTTTATTTTCCAATTTCATTTTTGTGACTGACCACATGATAAATCTTCTTTCCCAGAGGGCAGACTGTATCAACAATGCACAGAGCTACTGATTGGATCTGATATTCAGTTCCATCGAAGTAATCGGTTGGATATAGCACTTTCAACAAATTTACCTATTGCACTTGTATTTTTACCTGCTGCAGATATTCCACGATTCGTTGGTGAAGGGCGTGTCAGTTTGGGTATTACGGGGCATGATCAAGTGTGCGAATCAAATGTTGATGTTGAACAACTTCTTGACCTTGGATTCGGTTTTTGCAGACTACAAGTACAAGTCCCTAGAGATGGTCCACTTAAAACACCTCAACAACTCGTTGGTAAAACAATTGTCACATCATTTGTTAGCCTCGCTACAAAATACTTTGCTAAACTTGAAAAGAAAGACCTTGATAAGGGTGAGAAACTTGATACGGTTATTAAGTTTGTAGGTGGATCTGTTGAAGCTGCTTGTGCTCTAGGATTAGCTGATGCTATTGTGGATCTTGTTGAATCAGGCGAGACAATGCGTGCTGCTGGACTTATTGATATTGATACTGTACTAGATACTAGTGCTGTACTCATTTCATCACGAAATCCTTCACACCCTGATCTTGTTCAAGTTATTAATTCACGAATTCAAGGTGTACTTGCTGCTCAAAAGTACGTCTTGTGTAATTATAATGCACCAAGATCTTGTCTTGCAGATTTAGTTCAAATTACACCTGGACGTCGTGCTGCTACGGTTACTCCACTTGATGAAGATGGTTGGGTAGCTGTTAGCGCAATGGTAGAATCAAAGCGTATCGCTGCAATAATGGATCAATTATCAAATCTTGGCGCAACTGATATCCTCGTCTTTAATATTTCAAACTGTCGTGTATAAAAGAAAGAAAAAAAAAAAAAAAAAAAAAAAAGAAACGAGGATCCTGGCACAAAATCCCCACTGTATACTATTTCAAGTTCTTTTCTTTTCTTCTCTTGTGAAAACAAAAATAATAAAGTCTCATTTAATAACATTTCATGTCATTGTACTCATTCGCGCCCAAATGCAGAAAAAAAGCAAAACAAAAAAAACAAAAACAAATGAAACACACAACAAATAAATAATTCAAGCATGCTATCAAAAAGAAAGAAAAAAAAAAACAAAACTGTATCTCATTTATCCAGACTTTGCCTGTCGTGTTTGAAAAAAAAACAAACCAAAAAAACAAAAAAAGAAGAAAAGCATTCATTTGTCACTCTTCATCACTCTCGTTACCGCTATCTACCTCTTTATCCTTTGTAACAATGTCTGTATGACTGATCGGAGGAGGTTCATCTCTGATTACGCCGTCATTGTCCTCGTGGTGGGCATCAACATGAGAGTGCCCTGGTAATTTGGCCTTCTCCGTGCTGTGATGGCGGTGATGGTGATGACTAGTTTCTGGCGGAGATGCAGCAGTAGGTCTCTGGGGTTGGTGAACATGAACATGAGGTTGTGGTGGTGGTGACTGGGCCTTCTTTGTGCTGTGATGGTGATGATTACTCTCCGATGACACCTCAGGAGGCTTCTCAGTAGGTTTCTGAGGTTGATGAACATGGACAGGATTATGAGGCTGTGGCGGTGGTGACTTGGCCTTAGCTGCGCTATGGTGATGATGATTAGTCTCTGAGGCGGCTTCAACAGGTTGTTGTTGTTGGTGATGATGATGAACATGAGGCTCTGATGATTCTTTTGATTTTGATGGCGGACAAGGTTCATGATGATGCTTTAAAACATTGCTGTTGTTGTTGTTGTTGCTGCTTTTATTATTATCCCGAGAGAATAGTTGATGTCGTCTTGAACTATGCCTTGATCCCCCATTACTATCGCTAACTTCCTTACCACTTGAATTGGATTCATCATCTTCCTCTCCACCGCTTGATTTCACTTTATCCCCATGTCGATGCCTTCGGGAAAATATCCGGCTACCCATCCAAGAGTGGTTACTACTATTGTTGTTGTGGTGTATGTGATCTTTTTCTTCTGGTAAGGGGTATTTAGTGGATCTGAGAATCAAGCCATTGATAATATCTAGCATATTGCGTCGGCCGGCAAGATCACTTACAGATACATTTGACAAGTCTCGAAGAGCTTCATCTTCATCGGATGCATGATTAAATCGATGCCGATGATGTGGCAAATGTGGTAAATGTCTCCGATGCCATCGTCTGCTCGATTCTAGTCGCTCCAATAATAAACTGGTAAAAGTGCACACATAAACACCGCAATCAGAACTATTCTCTTGCTGTGGTGTTGTCTCTACTTCAACAAATTTAAGTCGTCGACCATGTAGTGGATACCCCCGTGTGGGCACATCAAGCCCTAAAGAGTCAACAGTAATCATTGAGTCAGAAAGGGACACAGGATCAGTAGGTTCAGATTCCGTCTGATCCAAAACAGTGATAGATGTCACTGAATCCGCATCTTCTCGATTGTATTCGTCTCCAGCAGTTAAATTTTGATTTAGGCACAGATCTGATATATGGGATGGTGAATCATCGTGTAATGGTGTACCCCCTTTGGAATCAGAGTCAGCTCCTGATTGTTCAGCGTCCAAGCCTCCCAGATAGGTGAGAAATGTATCGAGTTGTCCTACAATATTGCGAGCAGTTATCCGGTTGACCCCAATAAGTGAATCATAGTGATACGCAAAGCTGCCCACGGTATCAACAACCACTAAAGACCAATGGCTCCCACCTTCAGGATTTGATATATCCATGTTATCATTAATAGGCATAAAGATGAACTTTGACGTCTTCATAGATGGTAACACATCCTTGAGATCTTTAACATCTTGGATCTGCCCCAACAAGAATACCATACTTGGCCTCATGAGTGTGAAATCTCGCTGTTTAAGATGTGGTCCATGACCTGCGGCCTTGGGCCCAAGGATTGTATGCTCCAAGTATTCATACCAAAATGCCAAATTGTTATCATTGAGCCATTCATCAGACTCGAGAATCTCTAAGTCCTTATTGCATATTGGGATGGGAATAGCCGCCCGACCAAGGCAGGCCCCCACATTGACGATGGTAAGCCAATGTTCAACAACTGAAAAATCCACCACAATTTACAATAAACACTTACCTCTTTGTATACTGTCACGTCGTAGTCTGTAGTTCATTCCTGTTAGCTCTATCCTTTTAAATTAACCGGGAAAAAGTTGCCGATTTGAGAATGATCTTTTGCATAACCATATGGGAATATGAAATATGACAAAAGCTATGACGTATATTTTAACAAAACACTTACAGTCAAGGACAATCTCTCCGCTCACCATCGCTGGTGTCTCTTAGCTCTAGTAAAACGATTCCTCTTGATGATTCTTTTCTTCAGTCTTTGGTTGTGACGCGGATAATCATTTGACAGGGGAAAAGAGATCTTTACAGTAGAACCACTCTTTTTGGGACCTTCTATCCCGCTAGTCCAAGTTAAGTTAAAAAAGAATTTAAGACTTTTATAGAACAAGAAAATAAACTTTTGATCCCCATTTTTATTACTAGTCAAATCCCCATCTCAGCCTCAAATGATTTCAATATATAAAGCCCCCAGTCCCCTGCAGTTCGCTCGTCTCATCCTTTTCATACCCTTGTTATGCAGAAGCATATTGATACCCTCGAGAAGATTGTGAATTGCTTTCAAGGCATTATTCGTCCCAATATCAATCATACCGTTCCTGTTCCGACTATGTTTGTGACATTCTCTCTTGTCTTTTCTTTTTCTTAATCTCTACTGATGACCCAATAATTAGCATCTTTTCTCATGATACCGCTGCTTTGGAAACCTATGTATACCAACTGGGCAATGACACCTGTCCGGGCAGTATTACTCATCTCACTGAGGAGCTCTTGTCTTGCCTCGATCGTCTCCCAACTCTTGCCTTTGACATCAGGTTGGCTTCACTTGGACTCCATCTAATGATACTGGTTTTGAAATGCACTCATCAGGCCCCCTGCCATTCTCGTGGACCTCTGATCTTGGCTGTTTGTGAACTCCAACCTTTGCATATCACTTGCGCTTTTCAATACCACTAACTGATGTGTTTAATGAAAACTAGCGCTATTTGGCTCTTTGTAAGGATAAAATTGGTGACTACGATACATGCATCACTCCAGATAGTGCTCAACTTCTCTTACGACTCTCAGTGACGGGGATTCTGCCGAATACTCTCAATTGGAAATGTCTTCGCCTCCTCAATAAACTTCTAAGTGTCTGCCCCTACCTCAAACCTAGCCTTGTGTCGTTCATCATGACAAATGAGCTTGCTAGGCTCGCTATTGGTAACATTTTGTATAGTTGTAACGACTACACATGTCAGGCTCAAACACTTGAACTAATAGGTAGGTGCATATTGAGCAGTCATGAATTCAGACCCAAATCTCTTTGGCAAAATTCGCAACCCGAATTCCTTTGGGCTCTATTCCCAAACAATGTCAAGGCAGGCGACGAGTCCTGTAATAATTACATCACCGTGATTACAAATTACAGAAAAGCCCAATCTCTCCCAATGTAAGCAAATCTTCTGAAATGACTTGGATTGGTTATTAACTGGACCATTATAGCTGCACGCCCTTTGAGTTTCATCATATCGAATTATCCCAACCAACCAGTGATGGCTGTCAGGACGCGCCTAGAGGTACCCAATACGGCCCTTTGAAAGGAGCGCTCTTGACGGGTCACATAATCGATGAGAGGATGATACTCTGGATCCCTAAAAACCCTCATTCAAAGTTTCATACAAGTACAGGTCGACCAGCTCTAGTACCTATCGAAATTGACTTGTCAACCACCAAGTCAGTCGCTAACGAGGAAACCAGCGTCATCCTTTATCTCGAAGCCACCAATTGCAGTACTTCAAAATATAGTCTTTGTACGACTTCGAAAAGTTGGGCAAGAGCAACAATTACCTTCTTCTTCTCGGAACAAGCTTCCGCAACTCATCTATCGAAGAATCTCTCAAGTCGAGTGAAAATACCACGCAGAGTGAGTGCTCCAATTAGAACTCTATCTCTATCTAGCCGCACTCCTTCATCACGTCGAGCAGAGACAATAACCTCGGCCAGTTCAGGCTCTCTAAGACCAGTGAAGATTACGGCTGAGTCCACATTCAAAAATGAACAAATTTCAGCCAAACCCACATTTCGATTTAGAGTCTCGGCCCCAGTTAACGATATTAATATATCTGCCAAGTCAGACTTGTGGGACTATATCAACATTCCTCCAATTATGAATAGTCCGAAACGGCCTCAAGAGAAGTTCAAACCTCCTCCATCTCCATCGCTGTCTGCACTATCGTCTTTGGATACTCCTGATAGGACACCAGAGCCTGTGGCAAAGGAAGATGCTGTGATCAATAAAAATACAACTGATGGAGAACAAATTGATTCAAGCCAGCTTCGACATGTATCCATTGACCTCGATCATATAGAGGAATTGGCATCAATTAATCAACAAGACAAGCCTGTCGATTCCAACTTTAAAAAGAGATTCGATGCTAACTGGGATCAACTTGACCAAAGCCAGACTCAGTCAAAAAAGGATGAAACGACATCTGCAACAGCTGCGAAAAAGAATTTAAATAAAGGTACTAAGCTGCAAGGCAGGCAAAAGCAATGCAAACTCACCCTTGTAAATATTTCGACAAATCCCAACACTGAAAGCGGCACCCAAATGGCTAACAAGAGCGACGTTTCTTTCAACGAAAAGGAATTTATTCAAACTAGTACGACACAACGAAGGAAAAGCAAGCGTAATCTGCAGCAACAAGATTCACTGGGATCCCCTGAACCGAAACGAAATTATTCCAAGAAACCACCAGCAAAACTTGAGGTATTACAGACTGAGCGCGTACCGAATCCTCGCAAAGTGGTAAGAAAACGGTACGGAAAGAGAACCAAAAAGGGCAAGGTTCAAGGTGACAAGAATCAAGTTATTGAAAAAAAGTCGGAAGAGGTGAGAGTACAACCCGAAAGCATCCAACCAAGTATATCGCCTAAGGAACGAAAAGATCATGATGAAAACGGAAGTCGACCAGATCAATCTGAAGATACTGTGGAACCCGGAAATTGGGACGACAATGACCGAACAAAGATAACGAAGAGACCCACGAGACCGGCGGCGTCAAATAATGTAGTGGCTGGGCATAATCTTCGCCACAAGCCCAAGAAGCGGAAAGTTAGTCTCGAGCCTGCAGGTGAAATAGATGGTGGCGATCGCCAAATATCCGAAGCAAACGAAGCAGCCGAACGAAGCGAAGCTGATCGACCCTCAGAACCCATAGAGGACGATCTCACAAGAAAAAAGAGCTCAATGGAAACGGGAAATAATGCTTCAACGAATATTGCTACTGAGGGTCATTATCATGACCAGTGCGTTCAAGCCGACGGGCTCAAGCTGGGAAAACAGATGATCAATCCTGACAACGATAAAGAGTGTACACCAGTTCAAACAAATATGCACAAAGAATCCACTGATGCCGCTTGTCAATGCAATTTGGCTAACAACGATGGAACCAGATCCAGCATTGAGTATCCCCCTCAATGGGATCCCCACCAAGGCAGTAATGTGTCTTTTGATATAATCCGAGACGTTGTTCTTGGAGCCAGACTTACGAAAGGGTTTCCGGCCTTATTTTGGACAGCTGGAATACTGGTTTCTGAAAAACTCGATTGTTACCAGAAACGACTCGTAGACATCCAAAAGAACCTTGAAAAAGAGATGGTAAAGATTATAACCCAGGCGCATTACAGACGAATGGACGAGCTCAAGTCAGAGATTGACAAGTCAAAGAGTAATACACGACATGCCTGCTCCTCCGCCATTGAGCTACTATACAAAAAGAAATGGCAGTCGCATTATTAATCGAGTTTCTTTTTATCTTTTTGATCTTCGTAGAAATGAACTCATCGAATTTTGACGAAATAGGAAAGTCCCAATCAATTATTATTATTATTATTTTTTTTTTTTCTTTTCGGGTTCAAGTCTCAATTTGAGAGTAGACACTAGCAGCGAAGATGAGTTCCACCGAACTGATATCAAATCCCGAGGACTATGAATTTTCATCTGATGAAGAGGATGAATTAGAGGCGAGTTTTTTTGAAGGTGGCGATCGTTCTGGTATGTGTAGCTGTCTATATGTTTTGTCGTCTAGACAAATTGTTAACTTGTAATAAATCAGAGAATACAAAGCAATATAACCAGCAGAAGAGTTCGATAGATAATGCAAACATTAAGGGAGGTAGCACGAGGAATACTTCTGGAGGAGAGAATCCAGGAGAGCTGTTAGCTCGATACTCAAATCGGATCAAGCTAGAGAGGATCCAAGAAGGCCCTCAAAAGGTAGCAGCGAGGTTAACAGATAAATCTGATCGGGCAACGATTGAGCAAGTTTTAGACCCACGGACAAGGTTAATTTTGGCCAAGCTAATCAAGAAGGGAGTTGTATATGAGATTAATGGGTGCGTTAGCACAGGAAAGGAAGCGAATGTTTATCATGCATTAACAGAGGATGGACTACATCATCGGGCAATTAAAATTTTCAAGACATCTATATTAGTATTTAAAGATCGGGATCGGTATGTTTCTGGAGAATTTCGATTCCGTCAAGGATATAATCGTCATAATCCAAGACAAATGGTTAAATTATGGGCTGAGAAGGAAATGCGAAATCTTAAACGTATTCATTCAGCTGGTATTCCAAGTCCTGATCCTGTAGCTTTACGGTTACATGTTCTTGTTATGGAATTTTTAGGTGATGAAAATGGTTGGCCAAGCCCCCGGCTTAAGGATGCAAATCTATCATTAGAAGAATATGATCACCTATATCTAGATTTAGTAGGATATATGAGAGTTATGTATCGGCAATGCAGACTTGTTCATGGTGATTTGAGTGAATATAATTTGATATATCATCAGGGTAAAGCATTTGTGATTGATGTATCCCAATCAGTGGAGCATGATCACCCACACAGCCTTGAGTTTTTACGTATGGATATAAAGAATATAAATGATTTCTTTAGTCGAAAAGGAGTAGCAATCTTCTCTGAGCGTACGGTATTTGATATTGTTACTAGCCAAGATGATGAAACAATTAAAAAGGATATGGGTTCATTTCCAATACTTATAGAATACCTTTCAAATTTGGATAGATCAGCAGAAACAAGCCAGGAGCAAGAACAAGATGATAAAGTATTCCGATCAGTTTATATTCCTCAAACACTTAATCAAGTTTATGATGCTGAGAATCACATATTTGATAAATCGGATCAAGCTGCGGGTAAAGATGATATTGTGGCTAGCAAATTGCTTGCAAATATCAAATTATCTGACAATGACAATGACGATGAACAAAGTCAAAGTAGTGAGGATATTAGTAGTGGTAGTGACGACTCAGAGTCGCTGGACGACGATAGTTCTGAATCAGTTTCAACACCACCATCTAGACTCAAGAGGTTTGAAGATAAAGAAGAAAAAAAAATTCGCAAATCAGCAGCTAAACAAGAGGCAAAAGAGAAACGAAAGACTAAAATTAAAAAGCATATCAAAAAGAAACTTATGCATAAATCGTCTAAAAAGAAGAAATCATAAAATGAGTGTTGGTGTTACGCCTTGAAAGAAAGAAATTTTATATAAAGAAAATTTAATCTATGTACAGTACATTAGTAATTATTATCAAATTGCATACCGAACCCCGGAAAAGAAGGAAGAAAGAAAAAAAAGAAAAAAAATTAGTAATCATTACTCGTGACCAGAGTTAGCCAGAAATCGGCGTGCAGTCTCGACTAGCGCTGGATCCATGGTAGAATTATTACTGTCCTCACCGTCGTCATCGTTATTATTATTATCATCATCCTTAATCTTGACCACTTTATATCTTTTGACTGCATGACGATCCTGTATTTTAGGTGGAATTAAATCACTAGGTAAGAATTCACCATAATGTTGAAGAAATTGAAATCTATTACGTTGCTCTTGATTAGATAATTGTTGTAATTTATCATTCATATTATTAACAGTTTTATTCATTTCTTCATCATTATGTTGACGACGATCTAATTCAATAATTAATGCATAATATGATTGAATAAATAAATTATAATAACCACATAATCCATCTAATTCACTCAAGTACATTGATATTTCAGAGAGTAAATCCCCTTGAACTTGGCAAAAAATTTGAATATTCGATACATGATCCTTGAGTTTACCCTTGAGATCTTTGTCTTTGTCTTTGTTTGTTGTTGTTATTAGTTGTGCATCAGGAGTTGCTGCTCCATACTCATCGACTCGAGTAAACAAATCTTGCACTTGACTTCGTAATCCAACAACCTCCTGCACAGAATCTTCGAGGATTTTCTTTAAGCTCTCCATCTCTTGAAGGCGATCCCGTAGTTCAGCCATAACACTTGGTACCTCTTGAGCATCAGTATCAACTACTTGAAGCAATTTTTGGTACTCGGCAGAAGTCATTCCGAGGATCTGTGAGGGATGATCTGCAGGCTGTCGTCGTGCCTGATCTTGTTGTTGTTGTTGTTGTTGTTGTTGTACACTGTTTTCAATAGTTAAAGGAGTAGATCCACTACTGCTGTTATTCGCATGGAGAATATCAGAACATTTATCAAAATGTTGAGCCAATGATTCGAGAAGATTTGCCATTTCATGACCATGATCCTCTAATTGAGACATATTGGTATAGATATTTGCTACTAAGGGAGGAGGGAATATTGAAAATATATCTTGATTCTGTAGAATTCCTTGTATATGCTTTGATCGAGGGATATTAGTACTACTATTACTACTACTGCTGCCTTGTTGATCAAGTATAGCAGTACAAGATATCTTGAGAGAAAGTCTGTCGGCAAATGTCTTGATTTCATTTGTAAATAGTGTAATATCTCTACCTAAAACTGCGCTGCCTCCTTCTATATCGACACGCGCAGAGTAGAGTTGTTTAACATCGGATTCAATCTTTGATTCAAGCTCCGCAAGTCCTGCCTCTTCAATGTAATCACGCAAACCGAGTGCAGGCTGTTGTTGTTGTTGCTTGTCTATTCCAAAATTAACCTTCACTTTACCAAGATTATCTAGAGCTTGGTGGATCTTTGTCTCTGAAACGAGAATCTGAGATTCAACAATCTCGAGTTTGTCTTTGCCATCGAATTCTAAACTCCGATACACACTGCTCAACCCGTATAGCTTTTGAACTTGATCATCCAAGGAAAGAAGAATGAATGCTCCAAGTGATATCTCCGATAGACCCTTCTCCACATTAGCTCTACCAGATTCGACAAGCTGATTGGCCCTCGAACACAGCGGTTCAGCAGCTCCAAGTGCTTGACGTGCTCCAATAAACCACCCGGCAAGCTTTTCCATATCGAGGCTTCTTTTGTGTCTCTCCCTTGTTAGATGTTAGTCTCAGCCATTGTACCGTTGAAATCAGTTTATGGCACTGTTGAGTTAGGTGATTTCGAGATTTGTCCCAAGGGTTGATTTTTATATATATTGCTAACGCTACGAAAATCCCCAAACAATTATAAAACTAATTATAGAGCAGTTCCTCTTTCAAAAGAATCTCGGATCTCCTTTGTATACTTGTCGTAAGCCCGTGATAATTTTCTGTTAAAGTTGCGATTCCGTTCATTGATATATGTAACATCTTCCTCTTCTCGATGATCTGGTTTCCGCTTACGTAACCTATCTTGCTCATTTTTATCAAGTAATTTGACGAGTCGATCTTGTTGCTCCTTTGTAGGTCGGTTCTTGATGAAATCAAGCGAGTCGATGGTTTTGGAGAATTCATGACCCTGTGTCTCTTCGCTGGCCTCCGTCACAGGTACAAGATCTCCCTGGTCATTATATGTGACGAGCGTCTTATTATTATTATTATTATCGGAAGAGGTCTCTGGCGACACAAGACGGCTATTAGTATTACTTTGTCTCTGCTTTTGCCGTTGGTATGCCTCCAAATCAGGTTTGAACTCTCGCATATCCTTTTCGTAAGACCGATTTGCAGTCTGACTGAAATCAGAGAACCGAACTCCCTGTTTCCTAGCCTCTTTCTCCTTCATCTTTTCATCCCATTTTTCACTCTCTTCAACTGTCCAATCCCATGCGCGAAACCTTTCAAAATCGCCCCCCTTCTGTTCGATATCTTCCTTGACTAGCTGCATTTCTGCGTCCTGCTTTTTCCGCTCCAATTTGGCAACTCCACGCCTGTCTACTTGTTGCCTCCGATGCTCTGCGTATAGATCTTTGCGATTCTGCTCTAATGATGTTGTCATTCGGCTCTGAAGTTGTTTAAACTTGGCCATCCGCTCACTCATACTACTGCTGGGTTTGTCCTTGGAAACATTATCATCACCATCTTCTTCTTTCTTCTCTACTTGCTTCGGATTCTCCTGACTCTCCATGGTGGTGGACCTTCTTCTTTGCTATGAATTCTCGAGAACCAATTTCTTTTCCTCCCAACGCGATGAGCTGTGTTTATCCTCCCACAAAAGTTCAACACCAAACCTAGTCCAGACATCTACAGGAGCAATGTCCAATAAACGAATAAAAGGCATCTCTATGAGTAGGCCGTTTATATATGGCAATGAAGCACATATATTTGGTCCAAATGAAAAGACTAGTGAGACACCTCCAGATCATACTCATAGTTGGACTGTATTTTTAAGGGGAGTAAATGGAGAAGATCTGTCTTACTATATAAGAAGGGTTACATTCCGATTACACGAGACATACCCGAATTTTAATCGGACAATTGAAAAACCTCCTTTTCAAGTTACAGAGACTGGATGGGGAGAATTTGAAATTGCAATTAAAGTCTACTTTATACCCGAAGCAAATGAAAAGAGTGTCACTTTATATCATCATCTCAAACTACATCCATATGGTGCACAACAGCAGCAGAATGGTGGTGGTAGTAATAATAATAATAGCATAACTCCAGCAGTGCCAACACCAACACCACCATCACAACCACCTAAGAAGGTCGAATCCGTACTATATGACGAATTTGTCTTCAATGAACCTACGGAAGGTTTATTTAATATTCTTGCTACTAAACCAATCAAATTAGCTCCACATAGGACACCTTCAATTCTATTTAGTCAACAAACAGAACAAGAAGAGCTTGATCGTATAGGTGCTGGTCTTGATAAAGTAAAGAAACAAACTCAACAACTTCGAAATCAGCTTGATCAGCTTGACTCTCTTAAACAGAATCTCGCTACTACGAAAAAATGAATAAAATATTGTTACTGTACATATTGTAGACAAGGAAGAAAAAAAAAAAAATACACATTTTCCTACTTACTTTTTAGCTTTACCCCTAAAACTTTTTAATGGATCCATTTTGCGATTCTTTGTAATACCACCACCACCTGATCTTTTAGATTTTGCATTTCGTGCCCTTCTTATTCTATTATCTGAAGATTTCCGAAATACAATAGGACCCAAAGATCCTTGACTAGTTGAATTTGTACCAGCTTTCTTTGGTAAAAGATAATCTGGAACATGCTTGAGATGATGTTGAATACGTGCTGTATGTAACTCTTTATCATGACGCAATTGTGCTAAATCATCTGGATTATCTTCAAAATGCCGTTTAAGTTTCTCACTTGTAAGCATTTCATTACGAAGCTCTAATGTTCTTGCTTCTCTGATTGCTGTTCTTGTAACTGCACGAAATGCATCTTCTACTCGATACCTAAAAGCATCAACCTGATCCATATTGAATTGATATTGATGTACTTGACGACCTAATTTTCCTTGATCCTTAATTATTCGAGCAAGTACTTTTTCATCTTTGCGGGCCGTTAAAGACATGGATGGTTTATGTTTACTCCATTCAGATCGACTCACAACAAATGACATACTCGTGCCTGACTTTCCTGCCCTCGCTGTTCGACCAATTCGATGGGTATATGACTTGGATGTAGTAGGCAGATCAAAATTTAGTACACAGCTAATATCTCGAAAGTCGACTCCACGTGAAACACCAAATTCTCGATCACGTACTGAAGACCTTTTTCTCTTTTTACTCTTGTTATCATTATTATTATTATCATCATCATCCGCAGTATATGTCTCATCAGTAGCAATCAGTAGATTATATACTCCCTTATTAAACTCTTCAAGGATATGAAGTCGTGAATTTACAGGAAGCTCAGAATTTAGAATACACGCACGAATTCCAAATTGTTCAAAAAATAATCTTAACCTATAACCACGATCAATATCATTTACAAAGATGATAGTTTTACCTTTTATAAGCTGAAGTTTAAAGATAACATATGCAAGGAGGAATTTATCAAATTCATTACACTTGACATAATATTGCATTAATTTATCCTTTTCACCATCTCCTCCATTATCGTCAGATGTATCATCGAGTTTGAGAATTGCTGCTCGTTTACAGAATACCTTCTTTAAAGAATCTACTTCAGGGCTTATAGTCGCACTCATAAGCCATGTTTGAACTGATTCAGGTATCCGTTTAGATAAATGTTGCAAATCATCCCCATACCCATAGGAAGATATAAGATCTGCTTCATCAATAACAAGGGATTGTAAATGATTAACATCTAATACTTTCCCATTTAATTGAGCTAATGCACGTGATGGAGTAGCAATTACAATTTGTGGACCTTCAGCTAACAATGATCTCTGTACTTGATCTGATACTGGTTGAGCAAGATTAATTGCATTAACCTGCCTTCCACAGTAACTAGTCAATTGTTTAACCATTGAAAGAACTTGATCTGCTAATTCTCTAGATGGGACCAATATTAGAGCTTTTACTCCTTCATCATTATCACCACCCTTTTCTTCTTTTAAAATCCGATGAATAATTGGTATCAAATATGCACCTGTCTTACCTGATCCCGTCTTTGCACGAGCAACAACATCACGGTTCTCATTAAGTGCAATCGGAATAGCTGCTGCTTGTACAGGAGTTGGCTCATCGTATTCTAGTATTGTTTTTATCGCTTGAAGTACCCGTGGTTCAAGTTGAAAATCTGAGAATTTTACACTTGAATTCTCTTTTGCCTCTTGAGCAACAAGGGCTGCATTCTCGACTACTTCTGTCTTGTCATCATCATCATCACGGTCTTCATTCTCATTATCTTCTTGCTCACTATCTGATGAAATGCTATCCTCCACGTCGACGACCTTTTCATCACTTGTCCCTTGTAATGGCTCATCTTCCATCACATTATCACTATTGCTAACAACGTCATCATCATTACTAGATCCTTCCTCATCTTTTGCACTTGGCTGATTTTTCTTTGACCGTCCCATTCTTTTTAATGTTGTATGTATTCTGCTCTCAATTCCAAATCTTTAATTTCTTTTCCTCTTTTTTTTTTTTTTTTTTTTTTTTTTTTTTTTTTTTTTTTTTTTTTTTTTTTTTTTTTTTTTTTTTTTTTTTTTTTTTTTTTTTTTTTTTCGAGGTCCACTTGGGACTTTCCTTTTTTGGATACATCCCAATTGCTACTACACCATAGATTTCTACGTACAGAGAGAAGCTGTTTATCAGAAAATATCATATACCCAAAAATTCCTTTTGCATCATCATAATTCTAGCTAAGCATTAATTCTTTCATGGCGTCTTGCAGAGTTTTCCTCTTTCTTCTTCTTCTCTTTTTCTTTTTTAAATTTTTAATAAAAATTTTTTTTTTCAACAATCAACAACAATAACAATAAATTCTCAGTCTATAAGTACTGATTCATCTCATCTATCCCAACTATTTCCTCGCTTCATTGTCGTGACACAATGCTTTATGCGCAAACCGAGTCTATGCTTGAAAATTCCAAAACAAGAAGAAAAAAAGAAAACAGAAAATGAGTGATCCCTTGACATGATGGATCCCCGATCCCCCACCAAAAAAAAAAAAAGAATATAAAGAAAAGAGATCCGTGTCAACTCTTCCTCCTCAAACAGCACAACAGAGTAAAAAAAAAAAAAAAGATAGACAAAAAAGAAAACACCTGAACAACAGAAAAAAAGTAGACTCCATCAAAGCAAAGCGATTAAGAGAGCAACAAGAAAACGAAGTAAAAAAAAATTTTCCACAGTGTAAAAACCCCATAAACAACTCCAAAAGAAAGAGAAATAAAAACAAGAACTGCAAGCGAAAAACGTGCGTATAAATATAGGCAGAGAAAAAAAGAAAAAATTCAAGACAGCCAAAAAGAATTAGAGAAATCCCTTTATCTTTTTTTTTTAAGGTCATACAAGTCATCTTGGCTTATTAGATGCAAAAGGGGGAAAAGAAAAAAAAGAGAAGAACGAATTTAGCCACGAAAGACGTGCAGAAATGACGATCACGCAGAAATATTTGCTCTCTAGTTATACAATCCGGAATTAAGTGAGCGAGCAGAGGAAGGAAAAGAGCCAAGGCATCTAAGCAATCATCTAAAAACAAAAAAGTTAGTTTGTTGAAAAGAAAAAAAAAAAATCCAATAAACCATTACTCACCAAGTTTATATTCAAGCATATAAAGTATATGAAAAAAAAAAAAGGATATGTAAAAACTCATATCCTTTAGTTGACAGTATTTGTTGTCTGTACAGGTGTACCTGCAGAAGAGACCAACCGGTCAGGGGTTATATCAGCAGAATTATCCAAACTTCCAACAACAGCAGTTTCACCACGAGTTTTAGAATTTGGTTGTTGGAAAAAACAATAATTGTTGAGAAGATTTCTATATCCAGATGAATCCATTACAGGCCTCTCATTCATCAAAGTTCTGACACTTGCATCCTTTGTTGCATCTGTCGAACCAGTCGAAGAAGTGCGGGATGGATATATACCATCAGTGTCAAGTAAACTTGTTGTTACAATCTGTGGGTGGGGAAGAGTCCTAGGTATCTGATGGTCACTATCAGGTGGAGATTCAGTTGGAGAGAATAAATCAAATTGAGCAGTTTCTTGAACCTTATTAGGCATTGGTTGTCGTAGTGAAGGTTGAGAAGATGGGATAACACTAATATCTTGAGTAGATAATGGTTTTGGTGGACTAGAGCTGATATCTGGTTTAGTCACACCATTCATAAAAAGGCTACTTGGTGATTCATTGCTTTGTTTACTATAAGCAGTTGTTCGATCTTCACGAGATCCAATAGCTGCCATAGCCTCATGTAAGGAAGCACCAAAATCATATCGTGAAGTGAATCCAGTATTCTTGGCAGGTTTAGCCTTAAACATTGGAGATTGGGGACGACTCAAAGATACAAGAGAAGTTTCTGAAAAGGAAGTAGGCATATAACCTTTTCTGTATACAGTATCCATGTCATCAAACATATCATTATCATTCCATAAATCTTTCATACCACTTCCAGGTGATACAGCTGGACTTGGGATATCAAGAGGAGGCCAAGAATCACGCTTTCCATGACGAGAACCAGTATAAACTCTTTGAGTATGGCGACTCCTAGGAAGTCCAGCATTATGTTTTACCGAGATTCTCCTAAAGTCAACTTCATAATTAAAACTGTCATTGTTGTCCCAGTAAACGTCAGTAGCGACATCATAACGAACACAAAAGAAGATTGATTTTTCTTCAAGAGAAGCGATATCGCTAATATTTATGCTTGCCAAGAAATAATCAAGATAATCAGGTCCATGATTATGAGAAGATCTTCGAGGATCTTCCATAAATTGACCATGAACTTCAGAGACAGTTTTCCAATAATCTAAAGTAAATTTAACAGTTACATTCTTGTGGAATGCCAAGTTGCGAACACCAACTTTAATCATGAGATCCTTTCGATCATGTGAAAGGTAAACATGATCAACAAAGACTGGTTGTCGTCGATGTTTTGCTAAATCTGAAGGGAAATTGGGTAATTCAATCTTCAACATACTTTGAGTTTTCCCAAGGCTGCTATCACTACTGCTTCCATCATCATCTTCAGTTTCAGAGGATGAAAAGTAACTTGTTCTGCGTCGTTGTTGAGAAGATTCTGGTGTTGGTGATGAGTCAGCAGATACAGCTATTGGCCTCTCAGTTAGGAGGAAATGACGAACGTGTTCAAGTTTTGAGTCGAAATGTACATTTTTCAAACCTGTGGGGGTCGCAGGTAAAGATGCCGGACGCCTAGATTTTTGCTTCAAGGAGGATTTGACAAGCTCACCTGATTTTTTACGTACCATCCGAGAACTCCGGAGAGACATTGCCTCTACAGGGATACTTGAAACAGAGGCAGTATCATCGATTGCAGTCTCATTAGAATCATTGCGGACTGATGAAGGTAATAGAGATGGTTCGTAGCTGAGATCTTCTCCGGCATTATTTGAATCCGAGTTGCCGTGATCATTTGCTGTTGGGACATTACTAGTTCCTGGTTGCTGTGCTGCAAGGTGGTTGTTGTCGTTGTTGGTTGCGTCAGTGGGGTTCGTAGTTTCGCGAAAGGCGGAGAAAAGCAGTGGGGACGGGCGCCTAGCAACCGGAGATTTTATGTGCTGCGAGGTAGCATAGTCAGGGATGTCAGAACCGAGTTGTTGACTACCAGGAGCATCAACAACAACAGAAGAAGATGATGATGAAGAAGTTGATGTTGATGTTGATGATGATGATATATGACTAGATAGATTTAATTTCCTTATTTGCTTTGTAAGAGAGGCCGGCATCACTGGAAGTGGAGATGAGCCGGCCGGCGTGAGAGATTGCTCTGATAAGGGGCTCCCGCTGGAAGACGTATCAAGAGAGCAAGAATGACCAGTAGAATTGTGAGCCAGAGTTGAGTTACTTTTTTGATGCTTAGACAGGCCGTCGCTTTGACGCTGTTGTTGTTGTTGTTGTTGTTGTTGTTGTTCGAGGCGAATATTGAAATGGTGAGCTGATAAGGTTGTGTTTGGGTTTGGTTTCTGTTTCTTCTTTTGATCCAACACAATCGGACGGAGATTCTGCCGCAATTTCGGCTCAGTAGCGAAAAATGGAGATCCTTCCAGCAACAAACAAGGTGCAGAAGAAGAAAAGGGCATAGGAATTTTTTTTTTTCTCTTGATAATAAAAAAAAAAAAATATTAAGAGTAGTGTTTAATAATTTTTAAGTCTAAACAAATCACGCAGCCTAGAAGAACGTGTTTTTCTGTGAATGATATTAGTAAGATTATTGTTATATCGGAAATGGTTATTTATCAAATCAGTTCCCTTACATTAGATTAGACAAAAGATCAGACCTTATACATTCAATGTTTAAAAAGAAAAAAAAGAATATTGAAGGTCAATCAATTATTATTAATAAGAATAATAATTAATCACACTAAGTCTATTTAGGACGGACTGATCCGGAGTTGGAGAGCTCAAGTTCAATAACCCAACAGAGGTTTTAAAAAAATTGATCCTCAAAAGACTTGTTAAGAAAGGGCTCACACCACTGTCAAGAAGTAATAAGGAAAAGGTTTTAGAGGTGGCGCCGTTATTATGTATTGTAGATTTGGCAGAGACGCGCTAGTGAGAAAAAAAAGCCAACAAAAAGGATAAAATTTTAATGGCATCTGGCGGGGAAAGCTAAACCCATTTAGTCTCAAACACATATCCGCGGAGACATGTTTGTTGGTTGGTAGTGTGTGTGCTCTAGGGCGGGGATTGTCCCCATATCCCAATTGGAACAATGGTATTCGCGCACTATACCTGAATAGTTAATTCAGTTTTAATGACATGACGTGGTTTGAGACATTACAACATGGGTTCCAAAAGCCGATATGGGGGAAGGGTAAAAATTATTCAATTATTGAGAATTTCTTTTATTTTATTATAATGGCACTTTTGTCTAATGAAATCTATTGTAAGAATATCAACGTCTACATGAGTACAGCACCCCACCTTTTGGTAAGGTTTTTTAAAGTTTTTTCATCTAAGCCGTGCAGGGAACCTTTTTTTTCTTTTTTAAAGAGGGGGAATAAACTTTATAAAAGGCGAAAGGGGGAGGGTGTTGTGTTGGATAACAGCCCAAAATTCAAGGTTTCCAACAACAATATACAGAGTTTCGGCGTTTTTCTTTTTTAAACCATTATCACTGATGGGCATGTAGAGTTTAAAGAAACAAACCCCAATTTTCAAACTAATAGCATTTTTAGGATTGGAATCAACCCATTCTACTTTGCTTGTCAGAAAAAATCCGTTATGACATCAGTGCATATTTCTTCTTCTCCAACTAGTACGGCTAGATGACCGAATTTAACGAGCGTATTAAATTCTTTTTTAGTTAACTGATCCTGTCTGATAGAAGATTCTCCCACTAAAATTTTTTTTTCTAAATTTCTTCCACCCCCCGCCTTTCTCGTTTTTGGTTGTGTCCCAACGAAAGTAGGAGAAGATCAAAATGGTTTAGCGTTTCGGGTCTCAAAGTGCCCGTGTTACCATTTGGAATTTTCGGAGATGGGTTCTTTTCTATAATGGGACTAGCACAGATAATGTCCTGCTTTTCTTAATGGTACCTTTGCAGATCAGAATAAAGGCCAATCAGATTTTTATTCACAGTCTAGACGGTCCGTGAAGATTAGAGTTACCCTTCAATCAATAAAATAGTGATATCTGTCAGGCGATACAAGTTTCTCTTCTTCATTAGGATCGCTATCTAACTTGTCAACTCTTTTATGGATGGATGAATCAATCAATCACTTTTGTTCACTCTATCTTGGGTTGTATAAAAAGGAATAATTATTCCATCTTTTCCCCTCTTATCGACCGGTGCGTTTTTTGCAAGGAGAATAAAAAGCCAAGAAGTTGAGGGCAGATCATTCCACCGCCCTCCCTCAGCGTTTATTACACAACATGGCCGTTATCGGCGTGCGTGTACCGGATATTTATTAGTGTGTAAACTCCGAAGAATCTCCCAATATGGGTAGAAATCTCGGTTGAATTTTACTCCTCCGCTACCGGGGCTTGACAACATACGTAAGCTAAGCAAAAACAAAAGAAAAAGACTTGTAGAATAAAACATCACTGACAAAATTCTCCCAGATTCGCGCCAGCTGCTGCCTACACGAATGTCCGACTCACAGGCTGACGACAATGATATTAATATCTATGGTTACGTTCCGGATCTCGCTGCAAATGCTGTCGGTGTAGCTTTTTTTGGGCTTGCTTGGATATTGCACACAGTGTTTGGTATATATTATAGGCAATGGTGGTATGGAATTGCTCTTTTTATTGGATGTGGCCGTGAGTATTTAATAAGAAACCCTCCCGTTCGTTGTTGTTGTTGTTGACATTCAACCTTTTTTTTTCTAGTCGAGACTGCAGGGTTTATTGGCCGACTATGTTCCCATTTTGCGCCAGAGGTTACAAATGACTTTTTAGTTCAGATCATTTGCCTGGTATTAGGCCCAGCTTTTATAATGGGGGGTGTATATTATATGTTGGCTAATTTTGTTGTCATTTATGGAACTGAATATTCAGTATTGGGTCCGTATGACTACTCTGGGGTATTCATCACATGCGATATTATAAGTATTGTTATTCAGGCGGTTGGAGGTGGAATGGCTGCTATTGCTCTCGTTGATGGTACTGATACTAAACCAGGAACTCATATTATGGTTGCAGGAATTGCTTTTCAAGTATTTTCAATGTCTTTATTTATGTTATTTTGTGCTTTATTTGGATATCAAGTATGGCGTGAAATGAAGACGAGCAATCCTCCAGATTTTAATCAGACTTATGATGATTTGCGTCAGAAAAAGGTCTTTAAAATTTTTATGTGGTCATTATCAATTGCTGTATTATGCGTCTTTACCAGATGTGTATACAGAGTTGTTGAACTTGCTGAAGGTTGGAGTGGTCATCTTATTAGTCATGAACCATATGCATTAGTCCTTGATGGATTAATGATGCTTTTAGCTGTTTATTTCCTTCTTTTACCACATCCTGGGTTTGTATGGGGTACAACTAAAATTGTATCAAAACAATATGCCCATCCTATATGGAAACTTCGAAAAATTTATGGTAATGAATTTTCTCATAATAATATGAATAATATGAATAATATTAGTGATATTAATCGATCAAAAGAGCCTGTCGATAACTTTTCAACTGCTGAGCCTGAAAAGTCTAATTTAACCGAGCCGTGATTTTTTTTATCTTTTATTAAATTCTTTTCATTTTTTTTTTTTTTTT
>JAJMFC010000082.1:0-54302 GCA_030574475.1 Trigonopsis californica
TCCTCTTGTTAGTCTGCAGGCTTTTTCGTAAAACCACTTCAAGTTTTCGCTGTCCATTGTCAGAAGTTTAGCTGAATTCCTCGGGGACACGTGCGGCGGATCCAAGTCATCTCATCTCATCTCATCGAAAA
Source organism: Trigonopsis californica (assembly GCA_030574475.1). Taxonomy (NCBI): domain Eukaryota; kingdom Fungi; phylum Ascomycota; class Trigonopsidomycetes; order Trigonopsidales; family Trigonopsidaceae; genus Trigonopsis; species Trigonopsis californica. The sequence continues at coordinate 132 of JAJMFC010000082.1, forward strand.
CAACTACACCAAAAATTCCAGATGGGTCCACGTATCTTATAGGTGACAATGCTACTTGCTTTTTCATATACATATGTTTGTCCCCTTTTCTTTTTTCTAACCTTGAAGTTGTAGCCATGTCGATAAGCCTGGCAGATCTCCCGCTCGAGATACTGCTTCTTGTCTGTACCAATATGGATACTCATACTCTGCTCATGGTTGGCAGTACATGTAAAAGGCTTCAGTTTATAACGAGACTCAACTATTTATGGGAACCACGCTATTATACATTATATCCTGATTCTCTAGCCACAGAGACAAAATCATTAGCATTAGCATCCCCGACATTTTGGAGAGATCAAGTCTACTCCCGCAACAAGATTCAGGCAAAATATAACCAGGTTGCTGACCAGCTCCTCAGTAGCTCGAACCACTTTGTCTCTATTGCTTCTGCTTATTTAATACCCTTGACCCAAGCAGCCTATAAGGATAAATCTATTATCCCTGCCTGTCTTGAAACCAAAACTCCACTATATATGGTCGGAACGCAAAATTCATTTAGCAAAGCATTTATAAATCTTGCTTTATCAGAATCCCTTGGTCGTCTTCTTTATTATCAGTTTATCTTGGACAATAAGTCAGATCCATTAAATCTCGACCTTTTTCAATACCTTGCATACGAGTTTGGTTACTTTGGTTATCATTATTATATCAAATTTATCAATTTTGTGCATCAATGCATTAAATCTTATGTTGTCCCTCTATCGAATTTCAAAACTCCAAGTTTTACTACAAAGTTACAGCGTCTTCATCAGTATATTACTGCACTTTTACTGGTTGAGAATGCCAATGATGATGTACTATCCTTTTACCCACGAGATGAACGTGCCAGATGTTTTGAGTCTCCTCAAGATTCCATGAATGGTAATTCTCCCAGATTTATTGCTGTCTTGATGGGAAAACTTGCTCAAAGTCAAGGATTCGTTGTCAGATATGTGTATGCTCATCCTCGTGAGATCTTTGTTCAGATTGAGCAACACAATCCAGAATCTAATTCGAAAAAAGTCCTCTTTTATCATGCAAATATGATGCGAATTCGTCATCCACAAGAGGTCCAATCTATGTTACTTTCACATCGGCGCAAGAATAATGAACCTAATGATATAGAATATTCTAATCTCAAAGTAGCCCTTGTCGGTTCTGTTAATTGCTTATATCGCTGCAGTCATAACCCACGTGAACCAGGTGAGGAATATTTACCCAGTCGTTTGTGTACAGCAATGTCAGCCGCCAGTCTTGTTTTTGACGTCAATAAACCTACTTCACAGTACTACCACCCCTTGGCTTTCTATCCTATTGAACTTCCTTTCCTGAAGCAAAATATACCTTTTCCTACTAATGATAATAATGACAAAAATGAGCCTAAATATGTCGCTTCACCCTACTCTCTTACCCCATGGGCTTCACAAATCATCAAACTTCCCTATGGGTTTTCGGATACTCGCTACCACTTTGGTATTGGCTCTCTAGTCGCAACTTCTGAAACCGATATTGGAGTCATTACTTGTTTTCTCCGCAGCAAAAGCTCATCATCATCATCCCCACAACACAAAAGTTATAATATTCCTGAAGCTGCTGTCGTCATAAACCTGTCTACAACTACTGCACATGTTTACCGTCTACGTGGTCTTCGCAAATTACTTCCTGAGATTGCTTTCAATTATAGACTACCACTAAACCCATGGATAGGTCAGTATTTTGCTAATATTGAACTAGATTGTCTTGATCCAACTTTTAACCTATCGGGTTGGTGGATTAAGCGTCTATCTTGAAGGTAGTACTAGCAGTCTATCTGTACAATAAAAAGAAAAATAAAATAATATTTATATATAACCAGCATTGTTAAATACTGCCCGTTGTAAGAGAGAAATAAACGCCAGATCGCGTAAAATGTTACCCGGCGCGGCACCACCAACCCACCACCAACACTAACTAGAGAACAACCCGGGATCACCAAACTCACAAAGCTATTAATTAACAAGAGAAGGAACAGAGAATAAAAAGGGAAGTTTCATTAACTTTTCCTTTTTCACTTGTTTGAATTTCTCTTCGGAGAACACCATATTTTCTAGTATACGCAGTCTAAGTTTAAAGAATACAAGATGGGTATGTTTGAGTTGGTTGTTTGTTGGGCAAATCTTATTCTAGGTACTAACCAATATATATTATCTACAACACCCCTCTTGAAAACCCCTTGTTTACTATTCAATGTGATTGTGACTCACTGGGATAGTGGACAATGGGGGGGTTACATTTTCTTCTTGAGGGGAAATGTTGGAGATTTTTTTTTTATTCTTGCAGGTATTCCAAAATTCTTCCGCTGGATATCGAATCGATATCCAATGATATCTGAACTCATAGACGAGAAGCGGATTCCAGAATTTGATAATATGTATCTGGATATGAATTCTATTTTGCATGCATGTACCCATAAAGATCCTGATATGGATGTTACAAGCAGATTGACAGAGCAAGAAATGTATCTTGCTATATTCAATTATATTGACCTCTTATTTAAAAAGATAAAGCCTAAGCGTCTTTTGTATATGGCTATTGATGGTGTTGCTCCCCGAGCTAAAATGAATCAGCAACGATCTAGGCGATTCAGAAGTGCTAAAGAAGCAGAAGAAGCCAGAGAGAAAGCCGTTAAAGAAGGTCTCGAAATGCCAAAGGAAGAACCTTTTGATTCTAATGCAATCACTCCTGGAACTGAATTTATGGCTCGTGTATCTGATCAGTTACGATATTTTATTCATAAAAAATTATCTGAAGATGCTGATTGGCAAGATACAGAAATTGTATTTAGTGGATCTAATGTACCTGGTGAAGGTGAACATAAAATTATGGATTATATTCGAAGATCTCGTGCTCAACCTGATTATAACCCAAATACCAGACATTGTCTTTACGGACTTGACGCTGATCTCATCATGTTGGGACTCTTGAGTCACGATCCTCATTTTTGTCTACTTCGTGAGGAGGTACAATTTGGTCCTTCAAGGAAAAAAATTCGTGACGTTGAAGATCAAAGTTTTTTCTTACTTCATTTATCTCTTCTTCGTGAATACTTGGAGATTGAATTTCAAGACCTCAAAAATACTTTACCCTTTGCTTACGATTTTGAACGAATCCTTGATGACTATATTTTAATAAATTTCTTTGTTGGTAATGATTTTTTGCCAAATTTACCTTCTTTGCAAATTAATGAGGGTGCATCAGTTGTGGTTATGGATACATATAAGCGAGTCTTACCTAGATGTGATGATTATCTAAATAATAATGGGCAACTTAATCTCAAAGGGTTTAGACTCCTTTTACTTGAGCTTGAACAGTTTGAAATTGGTCTTTTCCAATCTGATAATATCAACCTTGAAATTTTCAATAAACGTCTAGAAAGAGGTGAAATTAAGGGTGTCCCTGCATTGAAACGTCCAAAGAAATCATCAAATGGACTCCATATAACTCAAAGACAAATGGATCTTTTCCAGCTCATTAAACCTTTTGCACTAAGGGAACTTGCCGGCAAATTCCCAAAGGAAGACGAGCCATTTATAGATCTTCCAACTAGTATTTCAAAGGATGATTTGGCGTTTGTTCAGACATTATGTCGAAAGATTAAACTTCGAACATACCCAGTTCCTGTTGCTCAAGGTAGTGGAGAACGAGAACAGCAAAGCTACAGAGTTGAAATTGATTATGGTGCCATTTCCGAGTATGAAGATGATGATGAACAGGAAGAGCGGTACCTTGAATTGCAAAAAGTGCTCAGACAATATGAGAAAGCTCATGTTTTGCATGATTCTGGTATTAATGATGAAAATTTACCACAACTCTCGGAAATGGATCGAATTCATTTGGAAGAACGCGATGCTTGGAAAGATAGTTACTACAAGGATAAATTTGGTTTTAGTCTTTACGATAAGGATAAGATTCGTGATCTCGCCTTCAACTATGTGGAAGGTGTTCAATGGGTTCTTCTCTACTATTATCAGGGAGTACCTTCCTGGTCATGGTACTTTAGATATCATTACGCACCAAGAATTTCTGATATCAAGGATGGACTTCCAAAGGATATGAGCCCAATTGTTTTCGATCAAGGAAAGCCATTCCGTCCCTTTGAACAACTCATGGCAGTACTTCCTGCTAGAAGTGGAGCTCTTATTCCCTCAGCATATCGTAAACTTATGACTGATGAAAAGTCAGAGATCCTTGATTTTTACCCTCATAATTTTGAGGAAGACCTTAATGGCAAAAAGAATTCTTGGGAGGCTGTTGTTAAAATTCCATTTGTCGATGAGCAACGTCTACTTGTGGCCCTCAATAAGTACGAGAATAATTTAACCCCCGAGGAAAAGAGTCGCAACCAATTTGGTAAGAATCTCATCTTTAGGTATGATCCAACTCGAAATGTTCTCTTCCCATCTTCTCTACCAGGTATCTTTTTGGATATTGAGAATTGTAATTGTTACGAGGAGGAGTACTTTTTAGCCAGTATGGATGGGCTCGAATACCAATTGGGACTCAATGAGGGAGCTCATCTGGGCCAAAATTTTCTTTCTGGATTCGCTACATTGACTACAATTCCATTTACTGCAGAGATTGATTATGGTAAAGTTCTTGTCTTTAATCAACCAAGTAAAGATAAGAGTGTACTTCTCACTTTGAAAAATATATATGCTGATCAGACTCCTGAACAAATTGCTCGAGAAAGAATAAATAAAAAAGTTTATGTATATTGGCCATTTTTACGTGAAGGATTTATGACTGGAATCTCAGATGATTTATTTCGATATGAATTTTCAATCGGATATGGTGGAAAATCAACAGTTGTACAAAGGCCACTTGATGAGAATGAAAGAGACAAGTATCAAAAGAATGCTCGAAAAGTAATCTTTGACTATTCTCGACGCAAGGGTGTTCGTATGGAAGGAGTTGGTCCTGGAGAAACTGGACAAAGTCAAATTCTTGCCCATGTTGCCCCACTCAAAGGGCTCGTTTTAAAAGATGATGGTGCATTGGTAAAGGACTATGATCAAAGTTCTGATGCTGAGCTTGTATTTCCGATTCAGTGTACAGTTGAGAATGTGAAACATGAAGATGAACGACTCATGGAACGGCCAGCAATTCCAATTCAACAAGAATTCCCTAATGGTACCAAGGTAATATTCCTTGGAGAATATTCATACGGTTCTAGTGCGACAGTTGTTGACACTAAAAATAATAAATTGGTATTACAAATGGATAAACGACATTTCCCAGAACCTAATATTGGGCAAACAGTTGCTAATGAAGCACGCCGTAAAGATCGTTATTATCCTAGCTATGAAGTAGCACAAATTCTCAATATTCACCCACTTCTATTGAGTAAAATCACTTCAAGATTTGTCATCAATACAGAAGAAACCAAGCGGTTAGATTTTGGCCTTAACCTCAAATTTGAAGCTAAAAAGCTTAAAGTACTCGGATACTCTCGACGCAATGTTAATGGATGGGAGTTTTCTGAAAGGGCATTAAGGTTAATTCAAGACTATAAACGACAGTTTCCAACTTTTTTCCAAGCTCTCTCAAGAAATGTTCAAACTAACAATTTGAGTGCTGCAATGTTATTTCCTGATATACCTGAAGAGGAAGCAATTAGATCGTTGGTTGATGTACGTCGATGGGTTAAGGGAGTTACTGAAGAATTTGAGAGTGTTTCCCTCAATGCTGAAGAGCTCGATCCTGAGTATGTAAAGAAGATCCAAGAAGCTACTGATTTGTACTTTGCCCGTTATAAATTGAATAATGGCCAGCAACAAGAGCAACAACAAGGAGCAATCAAGCCAATTGGTAATGTACCGAGAACGGCAGTTTTGAAACCATCTGAAGCTCAATACCGTTTGAGGAAGCAAACATTCCGTTTGGGAGATCGAGTTGAATATTGTGTTGAAGCTGGACGTATTCCTGTATTTACAAGGGGTACAGTAGTTGGAATTAATCACCCAGAAGGTTCATCAACTATAACATTAGATGTTGTGTTTGATGATGAATTTTTTGGTGGTACTAACTTGAGTCATCGATGTTCTGATGGTCGTGGTGAAACGGTTGAAATTGGCTCTGTTATCAATCTCAGTATGAGACAATTGGTAACCGAGTCACAGGCATCGAGAAATCGACATCAGCAACAACAGCAACAGCCAGTTTCAAGACTTAACGGAAGCAGAGGTGGCCGAGGAGGAAGGTTTCAACAACGACAACAACAACAGCAGCCTCGATTTGGTGGCGGGTATCAGCAACCTCCACCAACAGCTCCTCGTGCTATTGCTAATGGATTCTCTCGTGGTAGAGGAGGTGGTGGCCGTGGTGGTGCTTCTCGAGGTGGAAGACCAGCCAATTTAGTTGAATATTTTGGCCAACCTCCTTCAGCTGATGCTAACGGGTCAGCGGGTGAGGCTAGTACGACAAGTGCTAGTGATACAGTTGCTCCTGCTACTGTCGCTCCTCCTGCTCCTCACCAAGAAGGCAGTTTAGAAGCATTATTCGCCAAGGCAAGACTCGTCGACAGTAATCAACCAGATTCTTCTACAACTAGAGAAAATGGAGATGCCAATGTACTTGAAAATTTATTTGCAAAAGCACGTACTGAATATCAGGGTGCAGCAACTACAGTAGTTCCACAGCAACAAGGGCAAGCAGCTCCTAATAGTGGGGATGATCATTTAAAGATTGCTGCACAGAATTTATTGGCTCAATTACAAGGAAGCATTAATAATGATGGAGGAGGAGGAGGAGGAGAAGGTCCAGCAGCGACAGTGCCAGTATCTCATACTAATGTGAATCGTCAGTATCCTACAAATAGTCGTGGCGGTAGAGGACGCGGTGGAGTTCCAAGAGGTGGGCGTGGTGGAACACCTTTTCGCGGCGGTCGAGGAGGTCGAGGAGGTATCAAGTATCGTGGCGGGCGAGGAGGTGGTGGGAATGATGGTACATAGCGCGTGAATTAGTGGGAAAATGTCTAGTGTAGCATAGAAATGTGTATATCATTATTTGTTACTAATTAATTTTCTTTTATCATGATGATTTAACTTGAGGTTTTGGGATTGTAAAGACATGTGAACCTTCAGTTGCGGCACCATATAGTAAAAAGCCAACTCTTGGTTGAATATTCCAATCAAGAGTAATAGTTGCATTTGCTTCATCAAAAGATTCCAAATAATCATAAAATTTATATTTAGCAAGTTGATCAACTAAATGTAATTGAGCATCTTCAGAAGAAGTAATTATTTTATCCCAAAAGACAACTTGATTTTGTAATATTCGTCTTGATTGATGAGTTGTTGTTGTTGTTGTCTTTTTCGGTTTAGAAAGGGTTTGATATTCTGCCTTCAAATAAATGAAGACTTGTTTTGTATTCCAGTTAAAAAGTGGTCGTAAATCAGCATCTAAATCAAATTTAACTGCTAAATGTTCTCTTGGTGATCCTCTGTATATTCTATATTGTCTCATAAAAACGCGTGGAGATATATTCCTTACATGCGCAGGTAAATCACTCCATGCACCACTCAAATATATTTGTATTGTACTCGTTAAACTTATTGCCAACATAAGAATTAGTGCTGCACTACTAAAATTACTAAAGTAGGTTTGCACCCGTTGTGAAATTGAAAACATCATCGCTGCACAAACAGCTTCCCCGAGAGTTGGTGATGGTGTTTAGGCGAGTTTAGTTTGGGAATCGCCCTAACAAATACAATACAAAATAGAACAAGTTTGCTAGAAAAGAAAAGTATTAACTCGTGTAAATCGTTAAAACTCCAAATACAAAATTATTTTTTTATTATTTTTACTTTATATATATATACTGTACATTACTATTTTTCACATTTCCATTCGGCAAAGACGCACCAGGCGGCACTTTGGTCAGCTAAAATTAATCCCCGATATGAACCAATTTCTGTACATTTAATTGATGCTTCTGATAATGAATAATATGGATCATTATCAATAGTTGCAATTGATTTTAAATTATCACCCTTTATTGATGATAATCTTTTTGAAAGTTTAATCATTTTACCTGATGGGAATTGAATTGCTAATTTAACTGGTTTATTTGGATCATGTTGAATATTTGGAGCTCCAGAGAAATGATGTTTAATATCAAATGAATAAACATTATTCAGATATAGTCTACCGCATTGTGGTTGTAAAATGTATAAATCTTGTGATTGTGCATAAATTGTTGGATGCAAAATAGGGAATGTATAGATTGGATTATCTCCACTTTGTACAATTGGCATTGTAAATGCTAATTGTAATGGATTATTCCTATTATTGTTGTTTTCAATTGATGTCCTTTTACCTCTTGGTCCAACATATATATTCAAAATCCCATTCCGTTTACCCCCACTAGGTAATAATGCTTTAATCCTATAATATCTTATACCCTTTTCCCAATATGGTTGACAAAGTGCTGGTGTAATCTTAACTGGTCCTGAATCAATAACATCAAATATACTAGAATTCTCTGTAACAATGAATCCACCTGTAAATACTTGTGCAGTACATTCATATTCACCAGAAACACAAACATCAACTTGAGAAATTTCTAAATCTTGTAACCTTGCCATTGTTGAATCATAATGTCGTAGTCTAATTGATTTATCCCCCAATGTACCTGGCCCCATTAATGGTAATGATAAGGCTAGTTCATTTTCTCCATTCGGTACAACATGTTGATCTTGTGGCTTTTGAGGTATATGCATTGACAAAAATATAGTGGGCGGTACCATAAAAAATATATCATCACCATCAAAGAAATCAAATAGTTTGTTGACTGGATTTGATACATTTGCGGTTGCAATATCAAGCATTTTCCACTCATTATCAATCATTACTGCAGCCCAATGATATTCTGGATTCCTCATTCTTCGTCTATCGTAAACTTGTCCAGGTACCTTTAACGTTCCGGGAATAATCTCACAAACAACTCGAAAATAATCACAAATAAATTTAAAGCATTGATTCATTTCAAAAACTGTAGCTTGACCACTTCTCACTACTTTATCAATACTAGATGCTACTGTTGTAGATTCTTGTCTTCGCCATTTTAGTTTTTCACTGCAAAATATATATGCAGCTCGTACAATATCTTTTGGTGATGATTGAAATTTTGAGAATATTGACACATCAAGTATTTGATTAAATGACCATAATGGGAATTGAGAAATGTTTAATGCACGAATTGTTATATCAATTCTCTTAAATGATTCTTCCTTTACTTGTGATGCAACAAGTCTATCAAAGTATGATATCCCATCAAGGCATTCATTATCGAGATTATTAAATAATTCTGTAGGGTCATGAACCATTAATCCTTGTAGTGTTTGCCTTTGCCATCGTTCACGTCTCTCTCCATCACTTAGTGAGTTTGATCGATTAATATCTCTTCTTACCAGCATCCATTCGCTTGGATCTGTAGGCATCTGCTTGAGAACCCTTTTTCCTCCATTTATTGTTGAACTCGCTTCGGAATTGCCTCCAGCAACACGTCGACGACCACCGTTTGATGAAGATACTGATGATGCAGACATTGATACTGATCCAGTCGCTGATCCAGTCTGCGATGAATTGTTTGTATCTTTGTCTGATAAGAAGAACTTTTTAAAGAATCCTGTCGATTTTATTAACTTTGCTTTAGCTCCATTGCTCCCTCTTGATGGTAGCTGATTGAATGATAACGTCGCAGAGGGGACATTCGATACTGGCGTAATTGCAATATCAGTTGCAGTAGTATTAGTTAATGTAAGATTACTAGTTTGCTGTTGTTCCTTTGCAAATTTCCGTCTAGCAAGACTTCCAGCAGATGTTGCACTAAAATCACTTACAACTGCACTGCTATACTCTGACTGAGTTTTCGACATTGACTTTAAACTTTTAGTCTCTCGAAGTGAATATTCGTTTAGTTGCTTAGGCGGTAATGCTGGTGGGATTTCTTGCAAAGAAGATGAAAAGTGAATTCGATCGCCATCTCGCCCTGGTGGTGGTAGGTCCATGCCATCTGATAAGAGTTTCCCCGACAAATAATCCCCCTCTTGTTGAATCATGACTGTTAATGGGGTATGTTTATCATTAATAGTACTGCTATTTGCAGATGATAGTGTAGGGGTATCAGAATCGATTCTTGCAAGTTGATTATATTGAAATTCTGCATTAATACGATCCAAGTTTTCATCATCGTGACCATCACCGCCACTAACTTTCATACTGTTGAGTCGTTGTAAGACATCGGTCATTGCTCCCCGCAACGGACTCGGTGTCCGCCTTCCATTTCTACCATATAGTTGCCGTCCAAATCGCTCGTCATCATCATGATGAATTCTTTTCGTAGGAGATTCCAAATGAGGAGGAGGCAGTGGAGGATCTGCTGCAACTGGCGGGCTCGAGCCAATTTCAGCTTGTTGAGGCTCGTTAAATTCATCACTATAATTATACATGTAGTTCAAAGTTGACTGAATCTCGTCATCGTTGAGTAAGTAACTTGCGGGCCTTGAAATACCACCCTGTAGCCTTATCGTACTATAAGACTCGTGACTTTTATTGCTGACCACAGATGGTGGAGCAGCAGCAATAGACGTGTGCTTAAGAGTAGTAGAAACCTGGGTTGATGGCGGTAATATTGTTGCTATTTTTGTCTTTTCCGAAGGTCTGTAAAAGTTAAAACACCAAGGGTCAGTCCATAAACGAGCTCAAGGATCAAACATCATTTACATACAAAAGTCTCATAAAGTTTGATGGAAAGACACCCATCTCTTTTGTTCTTTGAAGTTTTCCAAACCACCAATCTCCATCACCGGGATTAAGAGCTTCGATGATGTCTCCTTCAACAAATCCGAGATCACCTGGCATATTAAAAAGAAGTTTCAGTTAGAATCAAGTAAAACGTGAGAGATAATTAGGATTAAACGTACGGCTCTGCTCCCCAGACCAGCTATAGCGTGCCTGGAGCAAGCATGGGAATGTTGGTAATGGACGTTCTGTCGACGACGACATTCTCTTTTGATTTCACCAGTCCGTCAGTACGCTGAAGAATAATTCTCGTCAATACTGTCGCGTTTTAATTGTAAAAGATCTCTCCAAAATCGGATAATTTGTCTTGTTTATTTACTCAAAATAGCATTGCGATGAGATTGAGCCGCAACCCAAATTAGGTTAAGTCTAGGCCGTTTTGGGATGAAGTGCGTTCCCCATCTTGACGTTTGGTTATTAAAACATTCCACCAAACTGTGACAATAACAAGAAGAATTATAATATGGCAAGCCGAAGACAGAAGGTGCCAATCACGCGCGGTATGTACTATACTGTCGCGGGTATGATTGCAAGTACTGTTGGATTATATTTTCTCACAAAGAGGTTAGTATATAGGGATCAACAGGTTATGGCTTTTACTTACAGATTTTCTATACTAAGAGCAACGACTGCGGATAGGCAGAAGATCCATCGACCCGAGGGAAAAAGGAGTATGTGTAGAGAAAAAAGCTTGTCTTGTTCATTTGACTGATAAAAGATAGTTGAGGACCTCAAGCTTGACGAAGCAACCTTAAAACGGCTGCGTACGGTCGAAAGCTACAATCCTGGAGAAGGAATCAGTGACCCTTCCATTCCTAGAAGGAGTAAATATGAAGGTGCTGGCAATAGTTACTTGGTAAGGAATAAAGATAGAGCCTTTGAGATATATTAGACGACAACTGACTTATTTATATAAAGAGAGACAAATCAGACATCGATCCAGCCAGTACGTAAGGATTTCGTAAATAGTGATGGTTGGTTGTATATATATATAAATAGTAGAAATGCGATGAGATGAGATGGGAAGAAGAAAGAAAAGCTTAAAAAAAAAAATAATTAACGACAGGAAAAAAAATTCGAAACCAGCTAAAAGCCGAAATAAATTGTGATTTGTCTTGAAAATTACAGTATCTGTGACGTTGAATATAAGATTATATTCTGCGGTTATAATAGGAGTCTAGTTTGCAATATAGCCTTTTTTCTTTTTTCCGACGAAAATGAGTCAACAACCACGACAAGTACCTTTACCCGGGGAAGATGAGCAGAGTGAAATTTATGAGACACTGACAGCAAAGGAAAAGAGATTGGCTCATGAAATTAGAAGGGAGATTGAAGCTGATAAGCAATTGGCTGAATTATCTTTAAAAGAGGAAAATGATGAAGGAGATGAGAATAATGAAGAAGCCTCAAGCAGCAGTGGTCCTAGTATTACTACACCAAATCCTCTCCTTCACAATGCCCTTCTTGAACATAATCCACATTTAGCGCCTGACCTTCCTGCGTCGGGCCATTTAGTTGAATCCCAGCCCCCAACAAGGCCAGAATCTCCATATACCCAACTACCAACAGTCGATTACGACGGGCTCTCTTGGCCGAGTATGTGCAATACAATTTCTTTTGGTCGGGGGTTTTATAACTGACATTTTCTCTAGGTGTTGGCACTATATCAAGGCTAAGATCTACTACTAAAGAAGTTCGTCAACGTGAACAACGGATAGCAGCTGCGTAAGTCTAAACAGGTTGTTAACTTGCTTTTTGTCTCATTCTGACACGAAATTTTGTCCATCATCAAAGAATGCGAACAATTCTACACGAAATTGGAGAAGATCCAGATCGTGAAGGATTAAAGGAAACTCCCGAACGTTATGCTAGGGCAATGCTCTTCTTTACCAAGGGCTATGAAGAAAGTCTTCGTAATGTTATTAAACGTGCAGTCTTTGAAGAAGATCATGATGAACTTGTCATTGTGAAAAATATTGATATCTTTAGTCAATGTGAGCATCATTTAGTACCATTTGTTGGCAAGATGTCAATTGGATATATTCCAAATTCTCGTGTTCTAGGGTTATCAAAATTAGCAAGAATTGCAGAAATGTTTGCTAGACGATTACAAGTCCAAGAAAGATTAACCAAACAAGTCGCATTAGCAGTTTCTGAAATAATAAAACCAAGAGGTGTTGCAGTCGTTATGGAAGCATCTCATATGTGTATGGTCATGAGAGGTGTTGAAAAACCAGGTAGCGTCACAGTTACAAGCTGTATGCTTGGTTGTTTCAGAATGCAACATAAAACAAGAGAAGAATTTCTAAATCTTGTAAAGTCATAGAATGCTTCTTTTTTTTCTTTGTTCTATTCCAGGGTTCGATAGAATGCTTGATAGGCATGTTCAACATCAAATGACATCTTCATTTTCAACACCTAATGTCAGCACAAAAAAAATAAAAATTTATCAAGTAATAAACAAGCACTTACCTGTCGGACTTGTGCATCAGACAACTCCTCAGTTGCCTTCATGCTATTTAATGTAATGAGCCATTGGACAATTTTACCACGGCCTTCAAAATCAGATGTTGTAATCTTATTTAAACTTGTCATGAGTTCACTTAATAATGGATGTAACTGATCTTTTGCTCTATAGTTTAATTTTAATGCATCCATAAAAGTGATAAAACTTCCAGTTGCATCAGCTGCTAATTTAGCTGAACTTGCTCCACTATTACCTGTAGCAGCAGCAATATTCGCAGTTGTCTTATCATCAACTGCCTGTTCGACAGTAGCTGGGATCCCAATTTCTAATCGTGATGTCGCAGCCGGACAGTCAATCTTGTATCATGTTAGTTGTGAACAACACAAGCTAGAGCGTCATCATCTCTTACATTATACTTATTCTTGAACGATGCAAGGTCTCCAAACTCTTGAGCTAATCGTTCATTCTTGAGTAGGGTTTTGTATTGAGCTAGCAATCGGAGACATGTAGGGGTATATCTATTAAGACAAGTTAGAGAGAAGGAAAATTATCAAGAAAGAACACAAATACATACTCCTCATGAGTAATCGTATCCCGAATATATGCCTTTTCAACGAAATCCAACGTGACAATTATTGAGTATATCTCAGCTAACGATTCATAAAGATCCCGCTGAGCTGCAGTCTTGTAAAGACGAACAGGCTCATCCATTGAGAATCCCGCATTTGCAGCTGCAGGACTTGGACGGTATTGATAGTTACTTGTTGGTGCATACGGAGGTATTTCGGATTCTGAACCCATGATGGTGGTTTGGTGGTGGTGATGAGATGAGCTCCCAATATACAATTACCACCTTATCCCCCCTATATGAAGCCATGACTGAGCACCTCGAACAGGATCTCAAATGGCTTAAAGAGCAATTTGTCTCCAACCTTGAAGGAGGTTCACAATGGGAGGTAATATCCGTTAGTTTAACGGTTGTGGTGAGTATCTACCTATTTCCATTGTTACCAAGATATCGTCGTTCTAACTTGGTATCCGCAGTCAAGTTATATTGCATGGGCATCGATCCGTAAGAATACGCAGTTCTTAAATAATTGGGAATCTTTATCGGCGATATGGATAGATTATATACTTAATTGGTTTGTTGTGGTGGCTGCATTCACCTTTCTGTCGTCTCACCAGTTATTCCTACATGTCGGTCTATGGAGTATAGCTGTTGGAGTCTACATGATGAGTGGATCTTCAAGATCAAGCTCACGCAAAATTGCTGCACGGCCGCCAGTGAAAAGGCGACGATCGTCAGCTTCATCAACGCGTCATTCTACAAGACAGCATCGTCCGTTTTTGACAATTTATCGATCACACATGATGATTATGACATCGGTAGCCATCTTAGCGGTTGATTTCCACGCATTTCCTAGAAGATTTGCAAAAGTTGAAGATTGGGGTACTTCAATCATGGATTTAGGTGTTGGATCATTTGTCTATTCAATGGGGGTCATTTCCGCAAGACCAAGGGATAATAAAACTCTAAACAAGGCATTATTATCATCAGTAAATGATGCATTACCAATTCTTATTCTAGGTATTATTCGTCTTGCAATGGTTAAAGGTTTCAACTATCAAGAGCATGTTAGTGAGTATGGAGTCCATTGGAACTTTTTTACAACTCTAGGATTACTTCCACCCTTTGTGACATTATTGGATCATTTCTTACCATCAATACCACTTATACTTCAATCCCTTGCAATTGCGATTGGTTATCAATCGTGTATTGAGTTTACCCCCTTGAAGAACTTTATGCTTTATCCAACCCGTGATAATCTTATTAGCAAAAATAAGGAAGGATTATGTTCATTTATTGGATATCTTTGCATATTTATTGCTGGTAAAGCATGTGGAATGTATATTGTACCAGCAACAATTTCAGAAAAATGTCTATTTCTTAATCGAGCAAAATCACAAGGGAAACCATATTCTGCAAGTTTAAGTGTTAAATACTTGACATTCTTTGGAACTATAAGCTTTACAGTAATGTATATTGTCATGAACAAGTTTGGAATTCATGTCTCTAGAAAGTGGGCAAATTTACCATACATTTTATGGATTGTGTATTTCAACACATTTTTCCTAGATCTCTACATCTTTGTTGAGAAATGGTTATTCCCCATTACTATAGGAGAAAATGAATCATTACCAATGGGACTTATTGCACTGAATCGTAATGGATTAGTTATGTTTCTTGTGGCAAATCTATTAACTGGAATAATCAATTTGAGAATAAATACATTTAATGCATCAAATTCTCAAGCACTTATTATCTTGATTATTTATACATTAGCATTATTTTCTATTGCATATGCTCTTCGAAGTAGAAGGATACAATTAAAACTTTCATTCCGATAATTTTCCGCCCATCTTTGTTCGGATTATGAATGTAAATATAAGAAATGGAAAAAGATTGTATGATATATTATTGACGTGGATATTGATGTTTTGCTATCGGAACTTATATACGCTTGCTGTTCCAATGCCTCGATATATTAATAGATATAAAAAAAAAAAAAAGGATACTTGATTTTCGATAAAGATTAAATACCTCCGATATTCTGCTCAAACTCCTCAAGAGGTGGTTCACTAATAGGTATTGTATTTTCTACGTTATTTATTGATATCGAAGGGGAATATCACTATTTATTGACATGGGTTTTATTTAAGATATAGTTATCAAGTTAAACATATATTTCTATATCCAGTCCGGTTATTGTAATTTCAGCGGTTGATCAAGGACTTTGTTTTCCAAGAAAAAAATTAAGTTTTCGGCCGTTGCTGTGGTGAAGTTGTTTACGTGCGGCTCAAGGTAAACAAAGTCCCCGAACTACATAAACACATCTCATCATGCAATCTTCTTTTCCTTCCTTCCCCAGAGAAACTTTTGCTCTACGCACCGATTCGCTTCCTTCTTCTTCTTCTTCTTTCGAAAACCAAGCTGGCCTTGTGTTTGACATTTAACAAAATACATTCTTTTTCTATTGAAAATTTATAAAAAAATAAAAAAAAACCAGTCGCTGCAGGACAGTTTTTATATATCTACGAAAAAAAATGATTGGAGTATGTTCAACGCCTACAAAAGGAATGAATTACGGTATTGGTGAAGATATCACCACGACTAGTGGTCGATATGTGAATAGTCCGAAGCATAGGACACCAAGTTTGAGACGAGGCGGAAAAGGGTTTAAATTATCGCCAGGGAATATAAAGAAAAGCGAAACACCTAGAAAGAAGAGTTCGAATTCAGTACCTACAACGATCAAAGTATCATGTGCTAATCAAGCTGATAGATTTATACCAAATAGATATACATCATCAGCAGCTAATTCAAAGATTTCAACAGATAATACAAATACAAATAATGATGGGGATAACAAGGATAACAAAGATGATAGTGGTGAAGCCACAT
Source organism: Trigonopsis californica (assembly GCA_030574475.1). Classification (NCBI taxonomy): domain Eukaryota; kingdom Fungi; phylum Ascomycota; class Trigonopsidomycetes; order Trigonopsidales; family Trigonopsidaceae; genus Trigonopsis; species Trigonopsis californica. Next base: position 16,925 of record JAJMFC010000082.1, read on the forward strand.
ATCCACGTCCTGATAAGGATACGCTTGCATATCAACAATCAGTTGCGAGTGCATGTGGGATTGCGTTAAATACGAGGATATTGGCATTTCAACCACCAGCACCACAGTCGACAAAACCAGTTGATGTTCGATGTCAATATAATCGACCAATTCGATCGATTAATGCACAACAAAGACGTAAAGTATCAACAGCACCTGAAAGGGTATTAGATGCTCCTGGACTTGTTGATGATTATTATTTGAATTTACTTGATTGGTCATCAACAAATCAAGTTGCGATTGGATTAGAACGAAGTGTTTATGTTTGGAATGCAGAGACCGGGACGGTTTCATGTCTGTTAGATACACCCGAGAGTACATATGTATCAGGATTAAAATGGTCACAAGATGGATCATTTTTATCAGTTGGACTTGGTGATGGAGATGTTGAAATATGGGATGCAGTTGAAGCGACAAAATTGAGAACAATGAGCGGACATTCAGCAAGGGTTGGAGTATTATCTTGGGATAAACATATTGTAAGTAGTGGATGCCGTGATGGAAGTATATGGAATCATGATGTTCGTATATCGAATCATAAAGTTGGAGAATTAAAGAATCACTCAAGTGAAGTATGTGGACTTGAATGGCGAAGTGATGGTAGTCAACTTGCTAGTGGTGGGAATGATAATATTGTAAATATATGGGATGCAAGGTCAACAATTGTACCAAAATTTACAAAGACAAATCATAAAGCAGCAGTTAAAGCACTTGCATGGTGTCCATGGCAATTAAATTTACTTGCAACAGGTGGTGGATCATATGATAAATATATGCATTTTTGGAATTCAACTACAGGAGCTAGACTTGAATCAATAGATACAGGATCACAAGTAACATCAATAAAATGGTCAATAAATTATAAAGAATTAGTTACAAGTCATGGATATCCAAATAATCATTTAACAATATGGAGTTATCCAAATTTAACAAGAAATGTTGAAATTAATGCACATGAATCAAGAGTATTACATTCATGTTTATCACCTGATGGATCAACATTAGCTACATGTGCATCAGATGAAAATTTAAAATTTTGGAAATTATTTCAACAAGTTGGTAAAAAGACTAGTAATAGTGGTGGTATTGCGTCAAAGGATATGGGTAAAATGATGATGATTAGATAGCTTATAAAAAAAATTATAAATAATAACAAATTTGTAATTAAAATAGAAATATATTATTATACCCTTGTTACAGAAAACAAGAGTTTGTAGAATATGTGAAATCAAGGCGGATTCAGGGGGGGAAGGTCTAAAACACCAAGCCGGAGACAATACTCCTGAAAACAACGACCAGAAAAAAAAGAAAAAGGAAAGACCCATAAACGAGAGTTTTCCTTTTCTTTTTCTTTTTTTTCTTTCTTTCAACCTTTGTACTTGTGCTAAAACACCAATACAATAATGGGATTAGAGGATTTGTTATTGGTTGTGGTAACATTGTTATGTGAGTATAAGAAGAAGAGGGAGAAGCACATAGACATGATAGACATGACTAACAAGTAGTTTTTTTAAAAAAAAAAAAGTACCTCCACTTGGAGTACTATTCGTTACCGGATGTTCAGGACAATTTTTAGTGAATATTCTACTTACATGTTTGGGGTATATTCCTGGAATTGTTCATGCAATATTTGTCTTGTTGAAGTATTACTCTGGACATGGGACATTTAAACCAACTTTCACAGGTGGTCTTGATCCACGTGCTGGTGGTAATAATGGTAATGGTGGTGAAGGTATTGATGATGGTGTCAGAAGATCAACAGCGACACGGCGTAAATCGAATAGATATTCTGGGGTAAGTAGCCTTGGTGGTGGGGAAAAACAACCTCCGCAGGCCTTTTATCCAAGTGGTGTAAGTGAACCACCTGCATATCCTCAGCACCAAATTGCGGCATATCCTGCACAAGCACCGGTAGCTCAGCCGACTTATGTACCAGCTCCAGCGCCAGCACCTGTTCAAGTGGCTCAACCAACTCATGCGCCAGCACCAGCACCCGCACCAGCTCCAGCACCGGCACCTGCTCCTCAACATGCGACTTATCCCCAAACCGCTCCTGTGCATCACCAGTACCCAAGTCAAGCACCGGCACCAGCTCCAGCTCCAGCACCTGCTCCTCAACATGCGACTTATCCCCAAACAGCTCCTGTGCATCATGAGTACCCAAGCCAACCTCAGGCACCTGCACCAACACCAGCGCCAGCGAATTATCATCCAAATCAACCACGTCAGCCGGCTTATAAGGAGCCAACTTATGCTAAGGAACCAACGTATCCTAAAGAACCAGCTTATAAGGAGCCAGCATACCCCAAGGAGCCAGCTTATAAGGAACCAACCTATCCTAAGGAACCAGCATATCCCAAGGAACCAGCCTCCCCTAAAGAACCTACCTACCCCAAAGAACCAGCTTATCCTAAGGAGCCAGCCTACCCCAAAGAACCAGCTTATCCTAAGGAGCCAGCCTACCCCAAAGAACCAGCCTATCCTAAGGAGCCAGCTTATAAGGAGCCAACATACCCCAAAGAACCAGCTTATCCTAAGGAGCCAGCCTATCCTAAGGAACCTACCTACCCCAAAGATGCCTCCTATCCAGCAACGTCACCTCATGCCAAGTACCCTACTGATCCAATATCAGATACGCCAATTGATCCCTTGACTTCGCGATATTGAAATAACTAAGTATTTCAATTTCTTTCCTTTTTTCTTTCCTTTTATTTTATTTTTTTTTTCCTCTTTCCTCTTTTTCATTCACTGTCTCTCATTTAATGTAACTGGTATAATTTTCCATAAATAATAATCCCCTCCCCCCACATACTTAGTTGAATGAATGTAGTGCATGCTTTGAATGAGTGTGGTAAAACTGGTCTGACCATGCTAGATAAGTCTGTGGAGATGATAGATTAAGGTAAAAGTCATCAATTATACCAGGATCTATATGGGTATCATGATGACTATGTGGGTTATTAACAAGCTCAAGTAGATGATTTAAAACCGCATCATCCAATATTGCATGCTGACGCCATATTTCATCAATTAGCCTGTATAATGGAGGTCTATTTGACTGTATTTGGGCAGCCAGCTGAATGAGTGATTCAATAGCTTGGTTTATACTATCTCCACCACCACCAACACCACGCATAAGCACATCACTTAGGATATAGACAATGTAAAGCCTTCTGCGCCGTTTGTTTACCTCGAGACTTGAAAGAGTCGTTAAATAAAGAGATCCAATTGCAGGTAGATGGCGAATACCAACATCGAGAATTGACTGCCTGGCTAATGCGACATTCTGACGAGAGCACTTTATCATTGCTAATTCGACATGATTATACAGCTGATTCAGGTCGTTGTTTGTCGTTGGATATTGCCCGCGTAGGACTTGAGAAGCGAGTTTTGCCTTAGCCACAGCCAGCGACGACGACGACGACGACGACATTGATATACCCCAAAATGTCTGGATGGAGAACGATCGAGTCAGATGAGGTGAGTAGAGGAGAATATTCAAGAAAGATACAGATACTAACAAGTCTAAAATAGGGAGTGTTTACACAGCTTGTTGAAAAGCTCGGTGTTGAAGGAGTCGAGTTCAGTGAGGTATTGACGCTGGACGAGTTGAATAGTGGTGAAGAACCAATTTACGGAGCGATCTTTCTATTCAAATACGAGAATAATGAGAAATCAAACCAAGACGATGATAAGATAGATGGTAAATATGATTACAACTACATGGATAGGTCTAGCGATCTGGTATTTACGCGACAAGTTGTGAATAATGCATGTGGAACAATTGGAGTCATATCAATTCTCCTTTCAAAAGCAGACGAGATCAAAGATCTGGGACCACGGTTAAAGTATTATCGAGAGTTTATAAATGGTATGGATGGTGAGATGGTTGGTGAGACACTGGCCATGTCTGAGGATATCAAGGAGATTCACAATTCGCTTTCAGCAGAGGAACCAGTATTTATGAGTAATGATGAAGAGCAACAACAAAAACAGGGAGATGGCGATGATATATTTCACTTTGTTGGATATACGTACGCAAATGGGCGGCTTTACGAGTTGAATGGACTGAATCCAGCCCCAATTGACCATGGACCTGCAAGGGATATGAAGGAGTTTCGCAAGAATCTCGTAAATGTACTACAAAGGAGGATTGCAAAATATCCATCATCAGAATTGAGATTTAATCTTGTTAAAGTAATTCAAGATCAGCGTATTGAATTGGAGAAAGTTGGCGATCTTGTTGGACTGAGAATGGAAAATGAAAAGCGGGCAAGGTGGAGGCGTGAAACTTATCTAAGACAGTCTAATTTTACAGGTTTGATTATGGAGTTGCTAAAGAAGAGACAAGTAAAGTAAAAATATATATATATATATATATATATTTTTTTTTTAAACTACTACTGTGATATTGCAAGTTTATCAATTGCAGTCTGAATATCAGACTGTGACACCAATACAGCAGCAGCCTTGACAAAGGATAAATAAGTCATTGGTACATTATTATCAGCCAATATACTTGCAACTTTATTAACAATTCCAGTTGAATTTTCTGGTAATGATCTTAAATCAAGGGTTATAGGAAGGAGTATAATATCAGAACCAAGTAAATTATCAAATAATATTGTTTTAGATTGTGGGATTATTAATGAGATTGATTCATTTGGAGCCATTGTAACAGCAAAATAATTTAATGTACTAGTATTTTGCTCAACTAGTAACCGACATATGGGTAATAATGATGAAGATTGATTATCTGTTCCAACAACAAGCAATGGATCTTTCATATCAATGCTGAGATTTGGAATTTCAAGTGTGAAATCTGTTGCTGGTGATGGTGATCTAGTAGTTGCTGGTGATGCCACTGCGGTTGACGATGATGACTGGTGAAATGTATATGAATTTGACATTGATGAGAATGTGAAGCCAGACGTATCTAGTATATTAATGACCTTATTCTTTGCAGGTAGTGGAGCCAGCAAGTAGTCTGAAAAGTAGGATGAAATGAAGAAGATTGGTATTGTAGCTATTGACAATGGAGCTGCCAGTTCGAGAATCTGCGAGTTGCCTTCACCGTCAATCTGAATAATGAAGTACTCCTCGATTGATATTGATGGGATATCCTTGTCGTCATTTAACTGAAGATTTGATATTATTGGGCTAAATAGTGAATGTGCAAGCTGTGTTGGACATATAACCGAGCACTCTAATGGACTAAGTGATATATGCACAAACAGTTCATCATCATCGTCATCATCCAGTAGAAAGAGTAGATATAAGATTGGATGGAGGAAATGACAGTAAACGTGTCGAGGAATGTGGATAAGCCTGACGCAGGGTCCCAGAATCTGGATCTGCGTGTTCATGGTGTTGTTGGTTGTTGGTGGTGCTGCTGCTGAGATTTCTAAAAGATGATGAGTAAGAAATAATTTAGAATGGAAACTCCTTTTTTTTTTTTTCTTCTTCTTCTTTTTCAAAAAGCTAACAAGTTTATAAAGGATAATGGTTGTGATATGTTTGTGTGCTTGGTTATCAGACACAAAAGCGGGTCTGGGGAATGTGAGTCACGAATTACTCGGCAATTGACTCCGCGTGCTACAGTTGTTCAACAAGATCATGCTGGCTATTATATCCAATACTATTTACTGTGCGTCAGTTTGTGAATTCCATAAGAGTTCCATATCTGATTGCGAATCCGCCCGAACCAAGGTAATGCGACGAGGATGTGCCAGCCGGTCAGGGAAATATCCTACGAATAGTGGGCATGAGTCTGCTGCGAGTAACTGGAGTAGGCGAGGACATTGTATATTTTTCCTTTGCAAGACCCTCTTGGTTGGACCCCTAGATTGGTGCGTTTTGCGTTCTCTTTCCGACCTCTTTGAACGCTGTCTCGACTCCCTTAGAGGTACCATCAGTGATGCTACTAGCTCTGCTTCATTTTTTGTCCTGTGAAATTCACACTCTCCTATCTTTTGAAACGTCTGTAGATGGTGGCCTCAGATGTAACTGCCGGCAAAAAGAGAGTAAAAAAGTACTATGACAATATTGAAAATGCTCCTATCGCTGCAACCTAAGTCATCTAGCAAGTGATCAGGATATTAGGTGGGAGTCTTACTGTTCAGTCAAGGTTCTGACTTGGTTTGTCACCAGGACAGGCGTCCTCTCATGGGGCCTCAACACATGGAAATATTGGTATCTGGTGTTGATGACCTAACTCTAATCGCCTATGGAGACTTAATAAGGCTTTTGTATGAATGAGAATACAGATTATTGTCGGGTCAACAATCTTGGATTTTGAACATTTTGCTTCATGAATTGCAAGATACCACGAGTTTTAGTACTCCCTATATACGGACCACACATCAGCGAAAGGTCATTTCAAAGCATCATTGGATCTTTACAATACTAGCCCCGGCGGGAAATTCTTTTTTACTATCAACAGCTGTCCCAAAATTCATCATCTAAAGGGAAGTATAAAAGTCGGATGCTCAATTTGCTTTATATGTCGATCCGAGCTTCACCAGGAAACTCAACAACAGTCTATTTCAACTATATACACTGAGAGGAAGTACCCTTTCTTCTGCCATTCCCTTAAACTCTCTGAGGGTTGAGAATTGCCTTGAGCACACCTGCTATTCTTTCGAACCTCTGTTCAAAGTCTCATAGCTTGAAGTTTGCTGGATCTCTCACCGCTCTTTATTTGGACCAGTTTGCCGATACCTTCTGGAGAATGCTATGAGGTTTTTCTATTCCACGCTGTTCATGTCTATGAATCATCTACTTATCCCTGGCTGTGATACTAGGGGGGGTCGACTCCTCGTTCGAAAGAATTCGATACTTATTGGTGATGTCCAATATAGGACCAAAACACTGAGCGAATTAGCCATCAATATCGCACTGAAAAGCCTTTCCCATTCTCTAATCCCATGATAGGCTTTGATCATGGCATGGCAGTGGGAATTCGACCATTGACTTTGTGTGCGATAATAATATTTTTTTTGCAATGTAATGAAAGACGTTACAAAGTAGGTTTTTCTATGCTAAATATCTCTGTGATTCTACTACTCAAGTTTCAATCAGACCAGCATCATGACAAAGGTTGTTTCTTCACGCAGAGATGAGGTAACAAGTGAAAAAGAAGACTACTAACAATTGACAATATATACAACACTATAAAGGCGCCTCAATAGAGTCTTGTCACGTGCAAAAGAGCAAGTTTAATAGTAGAGCTGCTGATCGAGATACTTGTTTACAAACCCTTGATCATTAAACCGGGTTGAATCCCATTCACTAAGAGCTAATCTTGAAGATTTATCTTTCCATTCGTAAACATTTGCCATAATATTAGTATTTGAATAAGTATCCCTAATTGATAACACAATACGCTCATATTCGCCACCTTCATATTCATCAAGTACATTGATATCATGATTTGATAAATTATATATAATTTTACCATCAACAGTTGATCCTTTATTTGGTATAACTGCAGGATAATCTTCATCACGTACTGATTTACATGTATAATTGTCTAATTTTGCACTGTGTAACACGAGATGATTTGTATCGGTTTTTAATACACTTGATAGTACAAGTGTATTCATAAGGGTACCGTATCTACAGAAAAAATTAGAAAGGCAAGTTCCAGTTTAGTTAGGCTGCTACCTACACAAATAAAGGTTGTGGTTCAGTCATTTAGAAAGGGGAGGGTTGTGATGTTGGTTTGACGTTTCCCTATCTAAACCAAAAAAAAAAACCGATTTCGTTCTCTATCACTCACTCTCTTTAAATGGAGGATATGTCTTCAATCGGCAGTTCGCTATCGTCAATTGCAAGACACAACTCGGTCTCTCATACTCAGCTGTAAGACTTTTGGTTTATGTTTTATTAATATTAATATTAAATTTTCTTTTACTAACCACCATTTATTTTTTACAAGTGTGGAATCCGTCGCAGATGTCCGAGATATCCAAAAGAAAATTGGAAATTCACCGGTGAAAAATGATATCCACTCGGTGATGATTGTTACAAAAGCAAGAGACAATAATCTTGTTTATCTTACTCGTGAATTAGCAGAGTTTATATTGACAATAAAGGATGATATTATTGTGTACGTGGATGGCAAATTACAAGCATCTAGGAGATTTAATTCAATCCCTGATAAGCATAGAATACACTATTGGACGCCAGAATTGGTTTCTGAATCACCTCAGTTATTTGACTTGGTTATTACACTTGGTGGTGATGGTACTGTCTTGTACGTTTCATCACTCTTTCAAACAACTGTTCCACCGGTAATGTCATTCAGTCTTGGAAGTCTTGGATTCTTGACGAATTTTTCATTTGATGAATATAAACCGTCCCTTTTAAACATTATCAACTCAGATGAAGGTGTTAAGCTTAATGTGAGAACGAGATTCTCATGTAAAGTGTATGCTAGTGGAAGACTTGTTGAATCTCATAATGTGATTAATGAAGTGGTTATTGATCGTGGGCCCAATATGTTTCTTAGTATGCTTGAACTATATGGGGATAATAATCTATTAACCCTTGTTCAAGCGGATGGACTTATATTATCAACACCAACAGGGTCAACAGCATATTCATTAAGTGCGGGTGGATCATTAGTGCATCCAGAGATTCAAGCAATTTCAGTAACACCAATATGTCCTCATACATTATCATTTAGACCAATGTTATTACCAGATTCAATGCAATTAAGGGTTGCAGTACCAATGAATTCAAGATCATGTGCATTTGCAGCATTTGATGGTAGGCATAGAATTCAATTAACAAATGGTGATTATGTTGTTATAACCGCATCTAAATATCCATTTCCAACAGTAATGAATCATGAAACTGAATATATTGATAGCGTTTCAAGGAAACTTATGTGGAATGTACGTGATACACAAAAGGCTTTTACAACAACACCATCTGATGAAGATGGTGGAGAAATTTGGGATATTGATGATGATGATGATTTGCCTTCATTAACAACATCAGGATTATCGAGTCCATCTTCAATGACTTCATTAGCAGTGAATAATCACTGTTATTTTGGTGGTAGTAGTAATAAAGGAGTTATACCGCCGCCACCATTAACTAGATTACATAAATCCAAGGAGCGCAAGTAGAATAGATAGAATTAGATTAGATAGATATAGAAATTTGTTTTTTATTATGTAATTTAGGAGTTCTTTTTTTTTTTTTTTATATGTGACCAATTTTAAATGATAGTATATCATTTTTACAAGAAAGGATTAAATCAGAATCTTTTATTCGAACACCATTTGGACCTTCAATATATGCAATTTGTGCATTACCACCCATTATACGATGTGCAAATTGACCAACAGTTGTTGAACCACAAGTAATTAAAAAACAATTTTTAAATAAATTTGATTTATTAAGACTTGATAAATTATGGGTATTTAAAACTGGATAGACAGGTATTAAATTTATAATTTTTGCTGCAGATTTTAATACTTGTAATATACCAGTTGATCCAAATCTATAAAGAACTAAATCACGTAAATTTTCAATCCTTGATAATAATTTTTCATCAGGTTGTTTTAATTCATTGTCATTTGGTAAATCTTCCTTTGTGTAAAGAAATTCTGTACCCTCTTCGTATTTAACATAATGTTGTGATTTTAACCGTTTTATAAATACTTCACTTATTGCTGATGTTAGTACAATTCTTGATGCATTATATTTCCTTGTTATTTTTGATATATTCTTATCAGCATCTGGATGATCAATCTTATTTAGTGCTAGTACTGTAGGAAATTTAACATCCACAAATATTGTCGCAACATGCTTTACATTTTCTTTTGTCCATTCTTCTAATGGTTTATTACCAAGTCCAGACTTGTCAATAACTTTTGCAACTACTGATTCAATAGCACCATATCCACTAAGTTGTAATTGCAACGTATGTACAATACCTTTAAATAATGATTGATCATTATTCATTGTTGCCTTGTGTCTTCGTACAATTGAAGACCATTTCACATTTAAATTACCATAAACCCATTCAATAATTTCACTAGTTAGCCAATCAATATCTTTTAATGGATCATAGCCTCTTGTTTGCTTCCCATTAGCATCTGTTGTTCCTGATACATCAACAACATGAATAAGACAATCTGCATGCCTTAAATCATCCAAAAATTTATTCCCCAACCCTTTACCCTCATGTGCTCCTGGTACAAGTCCAGCAACATCTAGTAATTGAATTGGCACATATCTGTTCCCATTCTCACAGTATCCATAAACTGGTTTACAACAAGACTCCATTCCGTACCTTTTGCATGCACACTCTATCTGTAAATATCCAATTGCTTTATTCGGGTCAATTGTAGTGAATGGGAATGCACCTGTTTTCGCACTTGCATCTGTAAGGCCTAATGTTGGTGGTTAGCACCTGCTTTTTTCTTTTCCTTTCTGCCAAAACTCACTATTCAACCTGATTTAAAAGAATTTCTACATGTCAGCATCCCGCTCCAAAAGAACATAAATATACAACTCACATTGTACTCTTCCCGCTGCTGGGTTTACCAACAAGTGCAATTAACGGATCACGTCCCATAGTTTTTTGGTGGTTATTGTAATGAGTTGGGAAGTGGCTTTTTTTTTGGTGGTTAGGTTTAAATGCCAGCTCAAACTAGAATGAATCTCCGATACCTATGAGTTTTATATACCCTTGTTTGTTACTATTATCTATACCTTCTTTGCTACAGCTTGTTGTGCTTAAATACCAGGCTAATACCTTTTGAAAATGACCCTGTAACAAGGCCTGCAAAACAAATTACAAGCACAGACACAGAGCTATTGTACGTACGTAACAGCGAGTGTCCCTGACTGATATGGCCTGGGGCACCTGTTAGTTTGCGTCGTCTCGGTGGACATAGTAGATTGGTCGACAATATACATTCTACAGCTGGGCAAGGAAAAAAGCGTACGTACGGATGATAGGTCTCAACATAGTCTGTCGGTAATTTTTAAGATATGTTATTTAACGAGATCTGTATTGGCCATGAGATGCGGTTTAGCAGTACATATAATGATGTGTTAAAGTACAAATATACCCATAGATGAATTGGAAATATATGGCTATATATCTGAGTATTTGGAGGATACTGCACGTCCTCATATACTATCACCGACTTTTTTTCAAGACGATACTAGAGTTAGGAAAGTGTTTGCAGACAGACCCTCACGATACCAGAGAATCAGCTTTTTTGAAAATTTGCATAAATGTGATTTCTTTAAACAAGAGGCAGAATATGCTATTAACAAGATGAAAAAAAAAAAAAAAACTGCATGCATGCATTGAACCAGCGCGCCAACATTTGCGGTCGCGGGGTATTAATCCAGGGAACATGAAGCTAATTAACTCGACTTGAGATAACAAGTAGTTTATACGCAATTTGAACGTGGCCATTATACATACTAATGAGAAAGCACACGGGGGTAAGGGATGATTTCCACGAGCAGTATGTTAACGGAGCTAATATCTGACGGGTTATGATAGCGTTGATTAGAGAAAACATGGAACCGAGAATGTAATTGAGGATACCCCCCACAGGTACTATTGGAAGAGGCATTTTCAAACGATAATAAAAGTTGGTCAAATCCTGCTAATCGCTATAAAATACTCTGGACAACTCTCGGACATTGGCAGGTGTATGAAAGTGTCGAGGGATTGTCTTTGGGGCGAAGCTCAACTATCTGCTGTGTTTTTATGCAGCCCCTCTCTCAGTGGTCAGGAACCACCATTGGAGGTCTAACAAGAAGAATATAGCTATATAAATTTGGCTTGGGGGGTAGCAAAAGGAATGAGATTAACAGTCTATTTTCTTGCCCTTTTGTGATGCGAGCGGAAGGCAGTTGGGCAATTTCTAAAATGCTACATTGTAGATAGTACGACAATGTGTAGGGATAGAGATAACAATATTATGCTTAATAATAATAATAACAAAAGAAAAGAAGAGAAAACTACTAACAACCACAACCCGACCGATCAGACTCTAAATGAATATTAATTGGATCAGAGAAATCACCATTAAATTCTTCAGTCTCTTCTTGTGCAAGAGCATTCCTTGCAATAATTTGAAAAGCTTGTTCAACATTAATTGCTTCTTTTGCACTTGTTTCAAAATATGGAATATTACCCTTTTGTTGACAAAAATTAATTGCCCTCTTTTCACTAACGGATCTTTTTGATTTATCAATATCAATTTTATTACCCAATACAACAAATGGGAATGAATCAGGATCTCTTGGTGATGATTGAATAAGGAATTCATCTCTCCATGTATCTAAATTTTCAAATGATTTCCCATTGTTTACATCATAAACTAGTACGCAACAATCTGCTCCACGATAAAATGCAACTCCAAGTGATTGAAACCTTTCTTGTCCAGCTGTATCCCATATTTGCATTGAAACTGTCCGATCATCAACAACCACTTCTTTTGTTGAAAAATCTGCACCAATTGTTGCTTTATATTGATTTGTAAATTTCTTGTTTACATATTGTTGCATAAGGCTTGTCTTGCCAACACCGCTATCCCCGAGTATGATGACCTAAATTAATGTTCCTGTTAGTGATTAAGTTAAAATCAAGTAAAATTTGACAGTAATTTTCTCACCTTGAGAAGGACCTTTTTCCGAGACGCCATTCCTTTATCTCGTACTTTCTTTCTTTTTTTTTTGGTGGTGAAGATGATTGATGATGGATTCAACATGCTCCCAATGGACTACATCACCACCAAGCTCACTATTAGAGATGACAGGGAAGGGGTTTATAACGATTTCATCTCGGGATGTAAGTTCTTCTTCTTCTTCTTCTATATAACGGTAAACTAACAAAAAAAACAACTTTCAAAAAAGTCCAACACACTGCTGACCGTGCGATAAAGGCTGAAGGTAACCAGTCAGCATCTAAACGGCTCGAGTACTTTGAGAATCAGTGTAGAAAACTTCAAGATCAAGTGAATAAACGAGATGAAATGCTCAAGAGTACAAAACATATTGAACAAGGATTACAAGATGAGATTCTTGCTGGACAAATCCAAATTAATGTTGCACATGATCAGCTTGCACAATTGAGACAAGAGAATAAACACCTTGTAGATAGATGGATGGCACGTATCACACAAGAAGCTGAAAAGCTGAATGATGCAAATGCCTTTTTACAGAGTTATCAAAGACTAAAGCAGCATCAGGAGGAGGATGATGATGATGATTGATGATGATGGTCAAGAAAGTCTGATATAGCATCACGGTCAATTGTTGAAATGTAATATTTACCAGGTGAATCAGTCCAACTTCGACAATTTGAAAAAAAATCATACTCTTGCACCTGGAGTAAGTTAATTGGGGATTGAATATTGTGCATTGAAATTGAATGCCCAGATGGCACAAAGGACTTTAATGATATAATCTTTGATCCATTTGGTAAATCTAAAAACATATCAACAAGGTGATTATTTAATTCTGCACTAAACATGTAATTATTGCACAAGATGATTATCTTTTGAGATTTTTTGAAATAATGATGAATAATTTCAGAATTTTGTAAAAAATCTCCATTAATTAACTTTATATTTTCACCATAATTAATCCCCCACATTTTCGTTGTTTGAATGAATTCATTTAATTGATTGTTTGCTAAATTTGATGCATTCTCCATAATTTCAATTCCTATTGAATAATGACATGCAAATTCAATCGATGCTTGTAATACACATGATCCAACCCCTGATCCTAAATCAATAAATATACTTGTACTATCAAGTCCAACTTTTTTCCCAATCATACTTATAAATGGTGGAAGTAATTCCCCATATACATTATTTGAAAATGCTTGATATTGAACCAGTTGGTCCACATGTGGTGATATCGTCCTTGCATATATAGTACCTAGTAAGAAATGTATGAATTCTGTAGAGAATGGCAAGCTGGAACTTTTAATTATACTCTTGAATCCTTGTCTATTATGGTTAATGAATGAATTCACATCTTTAACCCCATTTATAACTTGTTCATCATCTCCTTGTTTAATGGCCCGTTTTATCCTTCTTAATGCTGTATCTTTTGATGAATCACTAGATTCAATCGACTCGCTTGGATCAAATACCTTTCCTATCCAATATACGCTCGATTGCAGTTCCATCATCTGGTCATGATCCCCATTCAGTGCGTAGTCTTGAGTGTATCCTTCAACGCATGGCATCTCAAGTCTCGCCACCACCACCACCCCGTCGTCGTCGTCCGCGCGTTTGATCGAATCCTTATCCAGCTTTGTAAATGACTCTTTATTCAGCCATTCTCGACGTGGTCCTGTAGTAGTAGTACTGGGTTCTCTGTTCTTTTTCACCACCTTGTCCTTCTTCCTCGTCTTCTTTACACCACCACCAGGTCGCGCAACCTTGATGATCTTTACGACTCCGGGCTTGCTCCGTTTACCGAGCCCGAGCCTTTGAAACATTTGCGGGTTGATCGGGTGAATAGATATATATATATATTAATACTACAAACTGGAAAGGAGAAAGAAAAAACAAAAAAAATTCTACTCTGGCAAACGACCCTCGGTTCGTGCTCCCTCAACACCATGAGCCAAAACATCTTCAATTGACCAATGCTTAAACGGACCCTTGCCATTATTAGATCTTGCTCCTGGTCCAAGTTTTAAATATAAATCTTCACCAACTTGATCACACATTTCCAAAATATAATCTAAATCTTGCTTTGTTAATGCAGCAGACATACAAAATCTTACTCTTGATTCAACAAGTGATGTCGCTGGATATCCAACAAGTACAACCGCGATCCTTCTTGCAAACATCATCTTTGAAAATCCTTGCATTTTACTTGGATGATAAACGAATAATGGTATAACTGGTGAATCATCATTACCAGAGATAATAAATCCTAACCTTTTAAGTCCTAATCTTAAATATCTTGAATTAAATGCAAGTCTTGCAATCCTTTCTTGTCCTTCACCTGGATTTACATTACCAAGTATAATTTGAATACTTGTATAAATTTGTCCAAGTACTGCTGCACTTACTGATTCTGCCTTTACAAATCCTAAATTGTATAATTTCATTCGATCAATAAGCTCTTTACTACCGCTTACATAACCACCTGCTGCTCCAAAACTTTTCGTAAATGTACCCATCATTATATCAACATGTTTTGGAGATATATTAAAATAATCACAAACTCCACGTCCATTTGGTCCCATTGCACCAATTGAGTGTGCTTCATCCATGAATAAATAAAATTTATATTTATCCTTGAGTTTAATAATTCCAGGTAAGTCACAAATGGTACCTTCCATACTATAAAGTCCTTCAATTGCAACAAGGATCTTTTTCCATGGTCTATGAGTCTTTGATTGACCCTGTGATATATGATGTCTCAATACCTTTTCCAAATCTTTCACATTGTTGTGTTTAAATGTTGTAATAACTGCTCCACTAAGTCTACATCCTGTACGGATTGATGTATGATTCAGCTCATCTGATACAATTAAACATCCCTTATCTAGTAGACAAGAGAATAACCATGCATTTGTACCATACCCCATTGAGAATACCATAGCTGCTTCTCTTTGGACAAATTCTGCAACAAGTTTCTCTGTTTCTTGATGCAATTTAGTAGTACCACCATCCATTCTAGTAGCACATTGAGATGGTCCATACTCATCAAGTGCCTTTATCGCATGTTGAGTACATTTCCCCTTGGACTGTGCAAATCCTAAATAATTATAAGAAGACAGATTCAAACATGGAGTTGATGTACCAGTCAATTCATACGTCTGATTATAATCATTGGATACCCTATTAAGGACATGAGTAACCCTACCAGGCACCCCAGATATCGGCAATGAAAAGCAATCGTCAACTCTCCTTTTAAAGTTTCGGATATAAAAACTATCAAATTCATTATAAAGTGGTGCAAATCCATCTTCATTAGTTAAATGTCCATATACTTTTGGTTTAAACCGTTTTCCAAGCCAATCTTCACAATGACCAAATATCACTAAAACTAAATAGTTCATATAAACCATTATAAAGTATGCTAAACTTGGTTCATTTCTATGTTGTTCAAATTTATCCTGATAATGCCATCTTGATTTATATGTGTAATCTTTATTTGTAAGGGTACCAAATTCTTCTTCTTGAAGTCTTTTATTGACTTGTTGACGAGTTAATGAGTTTGGAACTGATTGTAAGATTGCTGGAAGTTTAAGATCTTTTGGTGGTTCAAACACAGCCAGGACCGGTTGGTGAGGCATTGTTGATGGTGGTTGGTTGGTGGTGGTTGGTGATGGTTGGTGAATGGGTTGGTCCGGTCCCGGGTTAATTTTTCTCCACCCCCCCTTTCTAATTTTCTCTCCCTTTCTAAATTTCCTTTTTCCTCCTTTCTAAATGTCCCTCCCTCTCTAAATTCCCACTCCCCCCCCCCCCCAACCCTTTTTTTTTTTTTTTTCCTCCCATCGTGCCGTATCCGCTGCCTACCTACCCTCTCCCTTTTTTTTTTTGCCTATCTAATCTTGCTTTTTGAAACAAGGATAACTTGAATATATTTTTTTCAAAATGTCAACAGCATCGTTGTCGTCGCCGAATCTCGATTCAGGCGGGTTTCCGACCGAAACTCCTGCAGATTCTAAACCATTAGCTCACTCTTCTGGTCTTAGTTTAGACGTCATCCTTCAAGAACCTGTTGTTTTCCTTCAAGGCAACTCAAACGGACATCACCCTGACGATGATGTTGATAACAATAATAATCATAATAATAATAATGATACATCAGGTCCATGTCCAATTATGAGAGGTTCACTTATTGTTCGTTGTTCTAGACCTACGAAAATTAAATCAATTCTTGTCACTTTTAGTGGTAAAGCAAGGACCGAATGGCCTGAAGGAATTCCTCCAAAAAAGCAAGAATTATTTGAAGAAAGACTTATTACATCACATAAATGGCCATATTTTAATGCTAATTTCCCAATGGCAGAGTATTCTAGTGGTGCAGATATTGTTCGGTATTCAAACCATGCTCATGTTACAGAATCTTCAGCAAATAATCCTGTATCTTCAAATCATAGTCATCATTCAGCTTTATTATCTGCAGAGAATTTATTATCATTAGGCCCCCATCGAAGCTTTTCAAAATCTGAGCATCATGATCAATCAACTGCTAATAAAGGTTACAGACTATTTGATTCAGGGGATTATATTTATCATTTTGAATTACCAATTCAATCTTCACTACCTGAAACTATTGAATGCCCACTTGGAAGTGTTCGATATGAATTAGAAGCAGTTATTGAAAGGCCAGGAGCATTTAAATCTAATTTGGTTGGTAAAAAACCAATTTTATGTGTAAGGACACCAGCACAATCATCACTTGAATTAAGTGAACCAATTGCAATATCTCGTGAATGGGAAGATCAATTACATTATGATATTGTAATTGGAAGTAAAGCTGCTCCAATTGGATCTACAATTCCTGTTGCATTTAAATTAACTCCATTAGCAAAAGTTAAATGTCATCGAATTCGGATTTTTATAACTGAAAATATTGAATATTTTTGTCGAAATAGGATGGTTCATAGAATTGAACCAATGAGGAAGATTTCATTATTTGAGTATCGTGCAAAGCCAGCTGCTGATAATAATAACAATAACAATAACAATAACAATGCTAGCTCTAGTGGTTCAGGTACAGGCCGACTACTAGACGATGGGCGATCTATTCTTTCAGCGACACTGGGATCATCAAGAAGTAGATCCAATAGTCAATCATCAAATCGAAATCAATCAACAAGCAGCAATAATAATAATAATGGGAATCCAAGCTCAATTAGAAATTCACAATCAATCCTTCAAGAATTTGATGGAGATGAAGCAGGACCAACAGAATTTGAATTTCAAGTTAAAATACCAAATAATCCAAAGACAGAACGTGAAAGGTTACATCCAGATACAACATATGGTAATATTAAAGTAAACCATTGGATTAAAGTTGCACTAAGATTATCAAAAGTTGATCCAGATAATGCAGAAAAGAGAAAACATTTTGAAATTTCAATTGATTCCCCATTTCATTTATTATCTGAATTATGTACATTGGCAAATGTATCATTACCAGCATATAGTGATGAAAATGGTACAGGATTTGAATCAAGTCAAGGATTAGATATAACAAGTCAATTTAGGCCAATGCATTTAATTAGAAGGCCATCATTTAATCCACCACCATTTGATGCCTTTATGACTCCACCACCAAAATATGATAGTGTTATAAGGGATGGATACTTTGCTGATGTACATAATAGTGGTGGTGATGATACTACAACAACAACAACTGAATCATTAGATATTGGTTCATTAGTTTTAGGTGGTGCTGATACTCCTACAACTGCTACATCATCATCATCTGCTGTTGTTGATTCTGGTGATTCAATTCAAACTGATAATAATAATAATAATAATAATTCTTCAAATGTATTAATGAGTAGATCAATTCCTACTTCTTCTTCTTCTTCTCATGTTTTTTAAATTTTTCTTTTTTCTTTTCAAATTTTTCAAATTTTTTTTTTTTCTTTTTATTTATAGGAGTTTTTTAATATATATATATACTTTTCGTAACCATACAAAGAAAAACACAACACCATGGGCAAGTGGATGCTAGCAGGTGCAGCACTCATCACGAGGTTAGCAAAAAAAAAAAAAAATAAAGCACGATTATTGATTTTCTTCTTCTTCTTCTAACTAACAACTGGGTTTTTTTTTTTTTTTTTTTTTTTTTGTTAAAAACAAAAAAGTCTGATAGGCGTGTACGTACATGGAATACAGAATAATAACAACAACCAGAAAGAATGGATAGGTAAAAAAGGGGCATTAATAATTGCCCATCCAGATGATGAAGTAATGTTCTTTTCACCACTTGTAACAACAAATAATAATATTATAAATCAAGTAATTTGTTTATCAACAGGTGATGCTAATGGATTAGGTAATATTCGTATTAATGAACTTGTTGATTCTTGTAATAAATTTAATATTTTCAATATTCAAGTTATTAATGATTCAAGATTATTTGATTCAATGGATATAAATTGGGATTCAATACTAATTAGTGAAATTGTTGAAAATTCATTAATGGATAATATTGATACAATATTTACATTTGATTCAATTGGTGTATCGAATCATAATAATCATATTCAAGTTTATAAGGGTATGATTAATCTTGTTGAAAGAACAAGTAAAAAGAGTTTACAATTATGGTGCTTGGATTCTCTTCCAATATATCGTAAATATATTGGTCTTTTTGATCTATTCTTTACAACTACTAAGACAACAACAAGAAGAAAAACATTAATTGCTAATCCTATACAATACTTTTCTGCTATCAATGCAATGATTTCTTGTCATAAATCCCAAATGGTCTGGTTTCGTTATGGTTGGCTTATACTTTCAAGATTTATGTATATAAACACATTTACTTTATATAATTAGATTTTTTTTCCATTTATTATTATTATTATTATTATCACCCTTATATATATAACCAACCCAAAAAAAATATATGCTTTCTTTTTTTCTATATAAATCAATCAGCCTTGTGATTCAATACTTGATTTATCACGTAACCTTTGCATCCTCTTTTCTCTTCTAACAACCCAATCACCATCAACGATATACTTTTCTAAAATGCTACTCATATCACGATATTCATATCCTTGATGAGTTGACCAAAAATTTGCAATTAATCTCGCTTTATCAATTGCACCTAATCGAACTAATTTTAAAACACAATTTCGAACTGCCCAATATGCTGCTTCATGCCTACCATTTAAATCATTCCTATTATGAATTTCCCTTGCTAATACTTCCATATTATCACAATGTCCTAATAACCTTTCAGATTTTAAAATCAACATATACATCTCTAATGATGGTACAACATTTAATCCAATTATTAATTTCCATAATCTCATCATTGCTGCACGTGGTACTCCTCCATTATCCTTTGCACTAACATATGACCAACGTAATATTGATTCCCAAAGGTCTAAATCTTTATTTAATTTTAAATATTTATAATTTTCATTAAATCTCCAAACGTATGAAACTGCCATTGATATTTGATCATTATATCCTAATGCATTAACAACTGATTCAACTGTTTTATATGTTGGTGATGTAATTAATTGTCCCTTTGCAAGTGGTGCATCATTTGGTAATACATCATCTTCACGCCTTTGGGTAATATCAAGCCCCCATACATGAAAGCATGTATCAACTATTTTATCAATATCACCAACTTTACCATAAATACTTAATAATATTTCATATGTGGCATTATTTGGTCTTACTCCACTTGAAATCATTTCTTCAACAACTTTTTGTGCTCTATCAACAATTTGTCTTTCACCATTATTCTCACTTAGTCTATTATTATTATTATTGTTATTGTTGTGTGATCGACTCTTTGGTGAAACTGCTGGTGCAGTAATAAATCTAAAATCTTCTTCAAATAAATTTAATGGTCCTTCTTGTACTGCCATTTCACCAAGGAATGGTGATGATAATTGTGCTTGCTTTGTCAATATACGAAGATATGTATTCCATAATCGAACATCTTTTTCAACCCCTTCTTGATTTAATTTAGCCCATGTTTGATGACACTTTTCTTGATCTTTTCCATATCTATAACAATCAAGTAAATGAGTATATTCCAATCCGGTAAATTGAAATCCAAAACTTCTCATTGTTGTTTCAATTTCTTCAATTTTTTCAATAATTTTTGCAAAACTTCTAGGTGGTGTTCTAGTTGATGATGATGATGTATCCCAATAACTTGGTCCATGTGCTGGATGTAATGAAAGTAGTAATTGTGAAAAATCATGTCTAGTCATACAAGCAAGACCTTGACCAAGTTTTTTATACTCTGACCAAATATCAAAATCATTCTTTGATGCAATTGCATTCAAAAGAGGCAAAACAACATCTGCACTGGATGATCTTTCAAAGTATCCATTTGTATTTGTTTTTGCCCAGTTGGGTGTCAATGGAGGTGTAACAAGGGACTGTTGTTCCTGCTGCTGTCCTCCAAGGAAATCAAAATCGACAACATGTTCACCAAACTGAGAGCTCTGTGCAACAAAGTTGGAGGCTGTTTGAAAATATGAAGGCATGGGCTTCCTGAAACCCGGTGGTTGTTGATTTGTTGAAGATACATGATGAGTAGAAGCACCAGGTGTAGATGTAGAATACTGTTGTTGATCTTGTTGTTGAGATAAAAGTCCAGGCTGTTGAATACCTACCGATGAGGATAATTGCTGTCTATAATTATGTAAAGCATTTGCAGATGGTGGATGATGATGGCGTTGCTGTCTTAAAACAAACGCTAAAGATGATGCTACAGTAGGGGGCATTTAAAATATAAAGTAAGTTTACTCTCAATGAGTGTCGTTCCGTTTCTTTATTTTTCAATGTCTTTAACTCAACTTGGAGTTTTCTTTTCTTCTTCTTCTTCTTCTTCTTCTTCTTCGATGTGGATTTTATTATATAAAAATACTCTTCAATGATCCCAATATTGGATCATCCATGTAAAGTGGTGTTACTATCAAATCGGGCAACTCCCAACTTGCCGTTGGTCCCAACAAGAACAACCAACACCAAACCCCCCATGAAGAGTTACGCGCGCGCGTTAAAACAAATTTCATAACTTATTGTGGGGGAAAAAAAAAAAGAAAAGAAATAAACACAAAAGAGAGAGAGAGAGAAACGGGAGAGGGTTATGGTTTTCCGAATTTGATAAACTGAGACTAAGACTAGATGAGTAAAATATTTACTGGTTTAACCCTTTGTTGTACAGCCATTGACCCAGATAGGAGAGTAAGTAAAATCGTATCATAATTTTTCTTTCTAATCTAATCTAATCTGATCTAGGATGATGTCGCCCACAAATGGGAAAACTTGGGTGGTGTCCATACTTTGGACCTAATACAAAATGTTACCCACCTGGTTGTTGGCAGCTTTGACACTGACAAGTACAAGGTAAGGGAGGGTAATTTGAAAAAGGGAAAAGTTTTTAAGTTACTTTCGGCTAACTCCGGTTTTTCTTTTTTAAAGTTTGCTGTCAAAAACCGCCCAGATATTACCCTGTTGTCAATTGAGAGTGTAACAAGCATCTATCAACGGTGGCTTCAAGGGGAATCAATAACATGTGCTGAATTATTAAAATATACCTTACCTATATTCAACAAGCTACAAATATGCGTTACAAATATATCATCATCACAAAGAGTTGAAATTCAAAAAATTATAACAAATAATGGCGGAACTTATTGTCCAGATTTAACGAAATCTGTTGATATTCTATTAGCTCCAGATAAATCTGGTAGAAAATATTCTTATGCAATAAGTTGGAATGTTAAAGTTCTTCATCCAAATTGGTTATACAAGAGTTTGGATAAGGGCGCAGTTCAAGATTATTCAATATTTAACCTTGATTTAGTTTCTGATGCGGCTGACAACAACAACATCATTATGACAGCTGCCGCCGCGTCGGGTGAGGCGCACCACCAACAATCATCAATGATGGTGACTCGTACCACTTTGGACCATGACAAGATTTCCCGACAAGATGTAATTGTCTCAAAAAAGCGGAAAAAGACTAACTCAAGTAGGATATTTGATGATATTTTATCCAGAGTCGATAAGGTTAACGTTAATCATCAACAAGAACAACAACAAGTATGGGATGAAAAATCTAATAATAGTGCATTTCAACTTATTCAACAAGATAATGATGACGGAATTGATACCACTGTTGAGACTCAACAAAATATTCTCTTAGACAAGAATGAGAATGTCTTGTTTTCAAATTTGAGATTTTACTGTTTAAATTTCTCTGAGCACCAACAAAGAATTCTTGACAAGGCAATTACATCTAATGGTGGTGAGATTATTTCACATTTATCTTTAGCATCATCATCATCATTACCGCCACATTATTGTATAATCAATTCATATGATTTAGAATATGATTATGATGAATTATTAAAAAAATTTGGAAATAATAATAATAATACAAAAATTGTTACTGAATGGTTTATTGAAAGATGTCTATATAAGAATATTGTTATTGATGCATCTTCTGATATATGGAGTCAACCAACATTATTATTAAATGTCAAAAAATTACCATTATTTGAAAAGCTTACATTTGTAATATCTGGATTTTCTGGTATTGAATTAACACATATGCAAAAATTAATTCAAAGATTAGGTGGTAATATTGTTAATATATTAAATAAATCAACTGGTATACTTATTGCAATACCAGGAAAATCAAATAGGATTAAATTTGCCCATAAATGGAATGTACCTGTTTTTGATTGTGAATTTATTTGGAATTGTGCAAAGAATGGTAAAATTATTGATAATATTGATGTGATTAATTTAACTAGACGTGCTGATGAATTAGCTTCTTATCATGATGATGATGATGATGATGATGAAAAGAAATCAGGTAAACGATTCTTTTCAGAATTTGATTTTACTGTACCTGAGCCTGTCAATGAAGTACCACAAACTAGTAATGATAATGACAAGAATCAAGATTCACTAACATCATCATCATCATCTACTACTGTTAAACGCAGTAGAAGTAAACTTATTGGACGACGTCGTACTACAACTGCTGCATCTTGTTTAAATAGTATTGAATCACATCCAATACAACAACAGCAACAACAAAATGATGATGATGTTGTTGAAACTCAATTAAATGACACTTCATCTCAATCAACCGTTTCATACGCATACCCAATTGCACAGAGAGAAAAGAAGAAAATGTTGCGTAAATTAGGTGAAATTTATTAACAAACGGAAAACGAAAACGGAATAGAAAGAGTAAATTTTTGTATATAACAATCTGAATTAAATCTTTAAATTTTTTTTTTTTAAAAAAATGCATACACTTTGAGAACACCTAATTCCAACGTCAAGCATTTATTTATTACCAGTTATCTTGTGATTTTCTTTATATACGCTTTCATAATCCAGGTAGAATTTAAAACAAACAAACATCAACTTTTGAAGAATATTTATTTATTTATTTAATTATTTAATTATTTAATTATTTAATTATTTATTTATTTATTTATTTAATTATTTATTTATGCAATATACTCATAGGTATTACTATTACCTAATCTCGTAATATAATCACGTTCTAAAAGTTTACCAATATTCTTCTTTATATCACTAATATCTGGTTTCCCTCTTAATTTAATTAAATCAATTGTTTGTACAATTAATTCTTGATGGGTTAATCTTTTACGTGTCTTCATTATTCTTGTTATTGCTGCTTGAATCTCATATTGTCTATCCCTTTCAACTTGATTTCTTACCCTTAATAATTCTTCTTCTTCTTCTTGTTGATTCTTATCAATACTCTTTATTTGATTAATTTTTATTCGATATGCTCCACCACAATCATTAAATTTCTCATTTATTGAAAATATATCCTTTATTCCAATCTCACGAGTTTTTGGTTGCTTTGTTAATAAATGTACTTTACCACATGCAAGTGATAATAATGTCCTTATTAATTCCTTATCTTGTAATTTGCTTTCATCTTTAATCTCTTGAAATGTTAATTTATCCTTCTCATTAAATAATTGTATAATTATCGCTTGAAATGTACTCATAACAAGTTCCTTTTTCCCTAATTTCATATTTGCCTTAATAACACAATTACCTAATGTATGCCTCCAACTTAATCTTCTTCCATTATGTTGACTCTTGTAAAATTCTTCAAATTCTTCAATAGTCTTCATCATCTCTTGTGGAAGCATTACAACCGTTTCATTAGGTATTGTTGGCCAACTAGCTTCTGATAATATATTTGCAGAAAATTCAACTTTACTCGTAATTGATTTACTCTCTTTGCATTTTATCATTAATTCTTTTGATAATTGCATATCATTAAACATTTGTTCAAGTTGTTGTGTAAATCCTGGTCCACATTCAACAGTTAATTTTCGTATCATACTCTCTTCTGCATCAATACTGATACTTCGATTTAATAGTAATCTCTTTGTCAAATATCGCTTATAAAATGCTTCAAATATATCCTTACTATAAACAAATCGAAATAGTGCAAGTATATTTGTCAATTGCTCTTCTAAATTTGTCGTCTCACTTAATACCATTTTACTATTACTTGATCTTCGAAGTAATCCATCCAAATATTTTGCAATCATTTCTGCAACAATTCCATCTTTTCGAATATTTATAAATTCTTCAAATTTTTTCCTTGAACCTTGCCGAATTATATCTTCTGACCATTCCTTTCCAACATCAAATACTTTACGTTCAATGCATTCAATCTTAAATTTAAAATTTAATAGATCCCCTATCATCTTTTCTTCATTCCCTTTATCACAAACAATCATTTTACCACGTTGAACAATATATTCTCCCCATACTGTAGCAACTTCTCCTCTTGATGGGTATACTCCAACCATCATATCATACCATATTATAAATAACCCTATTGAATCACTATTCAATCCTCTAGCTGATGTTATTATATTGTCTGCCATTGAATTTAAATTCGCCATACTCTGATCTGAACTATAATCAGGTAATTTACCCAATACTGAATCAAAAAATTGACTTAGATCTTCATTCTCTATACTAGTAAGAATATTTGAATAATCTCGTAATAATGCATTCCTTACTTGATCCATTACTTTATTACATGCTTCCAAATCCATTCCAATACTTTTAAGAATTGCTCCTTCATTACCTAGATGAATAAAACATTGTTTAATAAATTCTTGTAATGGTCCATTAGCTGGCTCTATTGAAACTTGTTTATAAAATTCAAATGTAGATTGTAATAACTCATCCAAAAATGTCATATTAAATAATCCTAGAGAATTCAACATGGATAATGATGATGCAAGTAACATTGGACTCACATTGTTTGAAACTCTCTGCTGATTAAATAACGTTAAAATAGCATTCGAATATGTTTGAAATATTCTCCCCTCTTGTTGTTTAGACAACATTTCACCAAATAATTTACTACATACTGCAGATATATCACCATCTCTTGAATACCTCAATAGATAACTTCTATCCAAATAATAAAAGATATTACCAACCATGCGAGCTTGATCTCCCCAATTTTGCCATGCGGTATTTGTTAATATAACCACATCTTCTGGCGAAGCTTTTGCAATTTTACCCCACAGATTAGGTCCAAGTATTTCTTGAAAATGCCTTTCCAATTGGCTATATACCAACTCCCAGAGTGGCTTGGATTTTCCTGCTCGACATAGATTCTCAACTGCTCGGTAAAGCTCTTCAAGAAATATTGATGTCGGATTCGCTTCAAGAACAGCAATCAATGCTTGCTCTAATTTCTTCCATGTCTCTTGAAAATATCTTTCTGCAGCATCATCATTTCCTATAGATTGACTACTAGGACTAGACGTACCTGAAGATGATGCGGTAGTTCCAGTGCGCAAATTCTTCACTTTTAAAACCTTCACTGGAGCGCCTCCGTATCGACGCATTTGGGAACCAGCCCCAATCGAAAATGGTCGCGCCAATCTCTGTTGCGATTGTCGTTGATTATCATTGTTATTGCTTTTAGTATCATTATCAGTGGCGGGAGAGGATGGAGCATATACTGCATCCAAATCAATGGCAGGTGATGAAGGAAATTTGCTAAAGTCCTTGATCCTAGCTGCCTTGCCCTCTTTTTTTACACTTGCTCTTATCGATGAGGTAGACGATGAGGAATCTGGATTATTTGCTCGAAATCCTGGCTTATCACCACGTTTCTCTCGCGATTTCTTAGCCCCCGCTTTTGATTCAGCTTCTGATTGCATGGCTGCAAATTCAAGAGCACTGGTAAGAGCCGCTGAATTAGGGTCGACCTTATTGTTAGTTGATTTGGATTCACTAGTGTCACTCTGCTGCTGCTGCTGCTCCTTTCTCGTACCACCCGGTTGTGAAAAGAATAAACCTATCGAAGATTGTCGAGATGCTGGCGGTGACGCACTGACCACCCGTCGCCGCTTTGCACTCGGTTGACTGAGTCTCGGAGGAGCCACGATTGGAGCCTGAAGAGTATAGAATTTGCAATAGGTTCAAATCTACACTAGAAATGAGAAATTTTAGCAAATGTATAGATGATAATAGAAACAAGAAATAAAAGTGACAAGCCTCTCTCTCTGTGCCTGGAGTAGTATAAATGGAAATGGCTCAGAGCTGCCAGCAGTCGAAACTCACAATGTCTTGGTCTTTAAAAAAAGAAACGTTGCTCCCTGCAACAATTCCGCTTTTATCGGTTCTCCTTATTATAAAATTCTTCTTTGGTGTATTCAGTTGGAAGCAAGTTAACAAATCAGTAGAGGTTTCACTAATCAAGGCCGTCGTGAAGCTACTCAAAGTTGATTGTCGATAACCTCCCAAGAAGGGTTAATCTCCAATTTATTTAAAATGTCAAAAAAATAAAAATAAAATTCATTAAAAAACTCCTAAAAAATTTACATAGATAAATATATAAATATTATATACTGTATGTACGTATGTACAAAATCATAGTTCGTCTTGGGCTTTTCGTTTTTTTGATTCATTCGTAGCTACACCGTTTATCTTGCGAAAGTATGGCTGACACCTCCAATAAGGAACAGTGTAGTATCTTCCACCCCATGGTTCTAGTGGTCCTCTGATAATGGTGTCTTGCAGAGAATCAATTTTGGGGGCAACAGCAACTTCGACTCTGCGAACTATGCTTTCCCACTCTTCAAATTCCTCATCATTACGCGGCCGTTTTGTTTTACCGACATCGTTACGAATATCAGTTTCCACAGTGAATAGCGAACGGCATAACTTGAATA
This sequence comes from Trigonopsis californica, assembly GCA_030574475.1. Taxonomy (NCBI): domain Eukaryota; kingdom Fungi; phylum Ascomycota; class Trigonopsidomycetes; order Trigonopsidales; family Trigonopsidaceae; genus Trigonopsis; species Trigonopsis californica. The sequence goes on from JAJMFC010000082.1 coordinate 44,925, forward strand.
CATGAGATTTAAGAGCAATCTTGGATGCTTCTCCTGGTGTAGACTTGACAATCTCAAAATACTCTCGTAAAACCTTGTCAATCCGAGGAAATAGATACTCCTTATCAAGATCATGCTCATCAACGTCTTGATGACTTGAGTGTTCAATTTGGCGAAATATTGCTGGATTGTATAAATTGCCCTCTGCTGACATTACTGCATCTGCACTTGTATCAGCAAGACAACGGGCAATATCCTCCTGATATAAAAGATTCCCATTAGCAAAGAAAACCGTCTCTGGTGGTAGATTATCTCGAATGTACCGCAATATTTCCCAGTCTGCGACTCCTGTATTTTGACCCTTCATCTCACGAGTTCGCCCATGTATTGTCAGAAACTGCGCACCTGCAGAGAGAACATGGCGAGCGTACTCTAAACTTTGCTCCTTGGTATCAAGAATCCGTATCTTTGCTGTTACTGGAATACTCAGTTCATTATGTAACTTATTTATAAGCTTATATATCAGATCTCTATCCTCTTGAAGAAAGGAACCATATCGTCCACGCCGAGCAATCCCCTGTGGACATCCTAAATTTAAATCGACAGCATCGCATTTTCCAGCAACGAGCCTAGCAGCTTGTAAAAATTCTTCTGGTTTATTGGCACAGAATTGAACAATCAATGGACGATCATACTTGACATCTCCATCCATGTCACTCCACATATCCCGTCGATACTTTTCATTCTCGATAAACAGGCGCGCATGTAACATGGGAGTATAAGCCAATGTCGCTCCATAACGTCTTGATAATATCCTCCATGCAAGTTCACTTTGATCAACCATTGGAGCAACAATCTTTGTCGGGCGTCCTACCGCTTCAAATAGAGCACGTCCTTGTAGTTTCTCCTTAGCCTTTTCTCTGTGTAACTTTGACAAATTAATAGCATCTGAATCCACAACAACAGTATCGTTGCTGTTATTAGAGCCCATGGCCAGTGTTTGAGTCATGCTTGAAAATAATGGGAAACTCCCGGTCTGCCGGGCAGCAGCCAACACCTTTTTAGTGAGCACCGTTATATATGAGGAGGATGTAACAGAGCCTTCAAAGTTGAACTGCACCTGCTTAGCGTATTCGAGATGAGCGAACCGTTCCTTTTTTTTTTTTTTTTTTTTTTTTTTTTTTTCTCCTTCCTCGGTTTCAGCCTTTACCGTATTAGGCATATCGCCCAAGCTGGGGTTACCCGGGGCTAAATCTTATCTGAAGAAGAAGGATCATACAACGTTACTTAAGTGTACATATAAGAATTCCGTCGGAACTCGATAGGTTCCTCGGAAAATACGTCTTTCTATTTCTGTAAATACAAGAATTAAATGCAAAGCATTTCTGCATTACACTGCAGAGAACAAAAGAATATTAAAACAATAAGCCATTCCAAAAAAGAGAAAGAAAAGAATGTTGTGAAGACCAATTAGTTACAGCCTTTATTAGAATTCTATGTTTATGTAACTTGAATCAGAATCACACAACAATGTATGTATATATGTATGTAAATGTAAAATTTTCATTTTCTTAGACGGTGATCTTTGCCGTCGACTCAACGAGGCCATCAATATCTCCGTGCTGCTTTTTAACTTGATCAGTAGCAGATTTTGATAACCCATTCTCCTTTAATTTGCCGTTGGAATCAAATATATCATTTGGGCAACCATCCCGTAAGTCGAATTCGCTCAAACCGATTTTGCCGCCCAAATGCCTCCACCGTTCAATATATCGGGTATGTTTTGCTTTGGCCATTGATACCATAGCGGGCCAATACTTTTTGTGATCATATTCAAAATCTAGCGTTCCTCCAAAATGCTTAGCAAGTTGAGCTTCTGGGATATATTTGGATAAGGGCTCTCCATATATAAGTTTCTCTCTAGTCAAAGGATCAATGAATGGATGAATAATTTTGAGGAAAGTCCATACGAACCAAGGTATATTGGCTACCATAGCCTTTCCTAATCTTTCAGGATAATGAGTTTGCAATATGTGTAAAACATGGCGACCCTGACCCACAGAGGGGGATCTTCCAGATGAAACTTTGTAAAAGTCAATCAAAAGAGCAAGAGTATCTTGTCCACTAGGCATGAAATCAATCACCCGTTCCAGCATAAAGACTAGATGCTTGATTTGGGTCTCTGACCGATCAGTATTCTGTCGTGCAGGTAGTAAATAGAGGCAAGGTCTGGCATCATCATCATAGCCCAGTATGACTTGCTTGCCAGTCTCGTTTTCCTTGCTAACTAATTCGGGGGTTAACCCATCTAAATATTCTCTTCGCCATACAAGAGTACCAATAATTCGTTGCTTGGCATCCTCAACATGAAATTTGGTAGCTCTTAAATAACGAAGCATACACTCTTTCGTTAGCCATGCTTTTTCTTCCTCACTCAATGGAGCCTTATCGTCTTTTGATTCTGAACTCGTTGGTATCTCATTGAGTTCTTGCACGCACCAGTCAAACACTTCTTCGTACTTGACCTGCTCCTCTGTAGTAAGCGGAGGCCGAGGTGGAGCTTTCACTCCTGCAGGCGGCGATTCCGGTGGTACATATATAGTCATAGTAAGCTAGTATACTGTTTTCAGTTCTGTCGTGGTGGAAAATTCAAACAACTTATATTCTTTCCCCCCTGTCTTTCTGTTGCAGTCACAGTATGGTCGGCTAAAAAATAGGCCGAGGACCGATATCAGATTTCCAAAAAAACAAGTCTCTAAACAGAAACCAGAGATCCAATTCACGCGTTAAAAACAAATCCCAAAAATTCCACAAGATCTCTCTAATTCCTAGTCTCAAACCTCACGAGTACCGATCGGAGTTAAAGAATATGGAAATCAGCGTCACCGTGGATGACCAAGACAAAACAAAAATTCTAATGCAAAAAAAAAAAAACAAAGGTTGGGACCAAAACGGGCCGGGCTCAGGCACCAGGACGGGAAGTTACCGAATGCGGCAATCGATCCTACTCTATCTTAGCGATGCTGACCGTAGTCTCTCCGTCTTGGCTTGAATAAAAAGGACGGCGGATAGAATGGCAGGATTTCTTGTACGTAGCTTTCGCGTTTGATAATGAAGAGTTGTGCTCAGATACAAACAAGTATTTTTTTAAATTTTTTTTTTTTATTTATTTCAAATTACTACTCAAACTCATTTATTAAAAAAAATGTAAATAAAATAACTTCAAACTCTATCGTCTAATATCTATCTACTCCATATAAAACCCAATTACAAAATGCCAATATAAGATTTTTTTTTTCCTTCTAAAAATCCATTCATGCCATCATTACCATTACTCGTTTCCAAGTGTATATTCATTTACAACTTGTTTAGTCGTGCTTTAGACTGTCATCAATCACATTCAAAAGTACAAGGCGTCTATAGAGGATATCGTCAAGATTTGCACGTCTTTCTTTGCTTGACTCTGTGTGAGCTTGGATCAAAATAATCAAAAAGAACCCTTCAATAATCATTGTTGGTGTATTTGAAATTAGCTGACCAGTAACACTCCATCTCATACCACTAGATGCACATATGAGACCAATAACTGTTAAAACTGCTAAGACCACCACATACTTGTGAGAGCATATACGACCCATCTTTTCTGATATCCTAGTCATCAAATGGGCACTCTTTCGAATCATATGCTCTGGAGGAGGATCAAGATCCATTGCTTCAAAAGTTTCTGCATCATCCTCACGCAACAGTGATACATGCTTTTGAAGATCCTCTTCAATCCGATAAAAGACATTTCGAAGTATAAATCCATCAATGAACCCAGCAAGGCCTGTGAATGTACCAATAATAAGCCACCAATTGGAGTCCCAGTGCATAGGAGTACCAATAATGAACCAAATTACAAATGCTGCAATGCTGATAATAACTCCAGCACCTGATCCTATAATGTCTGCATAATAATCAATCATTCTTTCCAACTTGTCCCGCTTAGCAAAAAGCTGAACAGTAATAGTCCCATTCTTATATTCATCTGCATGTGGACATAACAGGGAAAGTTTTTCATCAATTAGCTGTTCAAACCGGACACTTGAACTTATTGACTGCTCCATGTAAGCCATATGCTGAGCCCTAATGTGCTGTAGTGTACAGCTTGTGAGTAATAATACAACCGCAACAGCAGTATTTATATACATTTGCCAATTATCACTCCAAGGTGCATACTCTGGATTACTATCTGTATATGGAGGATCATTTCCTGTGTTTAAGGTCATAGCACCGCAACCAACCCAAATGAAGATTCCAATCCAATATACAAAGACAGAAACAAGTGAACCTAACCATTCGGCAATAAAATCACAAATGATATCAAACCAAGTCCTATGGGGGTTCGTACGCACACAAACCATTAAATCTTCACGAGAGAAGCGCGTAGAATCGACACTAATTACCCTAGTCACCATGTCGTCCATAGACTTGTTTGTTAAATCATTCATAATCTCAGTCGATACAGAGACATGGTAATCTCGAAGGATTTGTTTCTTTTTGCAGTTACGTGATCGTAATTCTGCCATGACAAATTTGAGTCGTTTTTCATGATTTTGTTGTTGTCGCATAAGTAGTGTATCCATAGCATATGTAATGATAGATTGTCCATCCTCCATGATGATTTGCCAATTCATAGGTGCATTAAGAACGATTCCTGCCACAGTCCAAGCTATAAGAATGGCAATACATGTCAAGAAAGCAAAAACTGAAGAGAATCCATCCACAATACGATCAAGGACCCAATCAAAAGATCCAAGCTTCTTGAGTCCTCTACCAGTCTTCTTCAAAGCAATCATGCACCATTCACGCTTATTGTCTCTGCGGAAATGAGCTTCTTGCTTGTGAGCTTCAAAATTGATACTTTCAAAGGAAGGCGCAACAATATCAATATCTTCATTTTTCCCAGGCTTGTGAAAAGCACGACCGACTTTGTGCCAAAAACCCGGCTTTTCGATTTGATCATCTCGTCGACTATCAATGCTATTGTCGGATCGACTGTGAGTACTGTGAGTACTAACGTGAGTTATGCGTGAGAAGACATTGCCGATCCTGCTCTCATGAGCTAGATTGTCTGAAATAGACTTTTCAGCCGTTGTTGGTAATGAATCTTCATGATGTTTATTTCGCTTGTCATTAGCCATAATCTGATTTCGATCTATTAGATAATATTTGATAATACATTAATGACAGATTTAATATTATTTATCATCATTGTGAATCAGATAGATCATGATAATCGGATGAGTGATTATCCGCTAAAAATCCTCACTAAGCAACATTAGGATTAAGCTTGAACAAAGTTGGTAACTACCGCAGATTGCCGGATGATATGGGTCTTAATCATATGGAGAAATTGATTCCAGACCGATTAGGTTAATCTTGTATGTCAGAGATCCATGACTGCAAAAGGTAAATAAAGACGAAAAAGCCGAAAAAGTCCACTACACACGTGCAGACGTGCTGGTGTATACGGCGTATAGATTGGTTCCTGTCAAGCAGCTTTCACTTGATGCTTTTCGAGATCAAGCAAACAACACGCCCCCATCCAACAGCTTTATGTCTAAATAAGTTTCAACACTCTTGTATCTTAGGTATCTTCCATAATTCCAGTTTTCTTTTCATATTTTGCCTTGGAAGGGCATTTAGAGGTGGCTTGAAGAATGGGTAGCTGTTGTTTCAACAAACGTAAGGCCCTCTCTAATTTAGAAAGGACTCTCATTGCAACTGAGCGTATATGTGAGCACTAGAAAGGATCTGCTTAAAGTTTGAAATCTAGACTTAATCGACCATATCGGGATTAGTGCAAAATAGACTAAAGCCCGATAAGCCAAATTTAGCCTAGGCAAAAAGCCAAAAAGGTACCTAGTATAAGGCTGTTATACCTGATTAATGCTTGGCATTAAAGCTTAATTATCTACATAAAATGACATTTTAGCATAACCTACCAAAGAAGGATCTGTTAAGAAAAATCGTGCGAGCAAATTTACTTTAGTTGCCCTTAAATATCATCACGCGACACAAGCGTATTAAGACCGAAAACCAATAGAAAAATGACAATTCCTAATTTGTGGGAAAATCTCATACCTAATTGAACGCGTCCAGAACACCTATAACGCGCGACACGTATGTTTTTACATGATAGTACAGTACTTTTGTATTGGTGGAGAAGATATGATGCGGCGCAAAGAACTACATTCCACTACAATTAAATCCTGTTTAGTTAATCAAAGTCATATCCTCTCAATAGTATTGGAGAAAATATAAACTGTATTGTATTATCAGCTCATAACAGACAAAGATCCTGCCACTATTGATGCGGGTAAACTGTTCTGATCGTTGGATATTACGAGTTAGATTGTTTGTAAATTTTCCTTGGCAAGTATGATTGGCAAGATCAAGAGTTTTTCTTGTTATTTCTTAGGAAGCTTAAAATCCTATTAAGATTTAAATTTAGATTTGGAAGCACAAACTGCTCAAGATGTTTTGGGACAACAACTCTGCACTGTAAGAAATTAAGCAGAAGTCCAATAACAAGACTAAACTTTGCTACGGGATTTATCAATCCAAAAAGGGTATGTGAGACTATGTCAAGATAACGTAAATCAAAACCTGTCAAACTTTCCATCTGTTCCTGAACAAAGATAATCTTTAATCATGCGAAATAAACTTATCTGTTAATCAGAATTTTTTAATTCTCTTATTGATATTTTGACGACTCTTTACGGTCCTCTAATACAAAGTCGAACGAGCAGTGAAAAACCATCGAAAACTTGAAATCACATGGTGTTGTAAAAAAAGGTAACAGAAATATTCACATGCTATCCGCTGATCATCGGGATTTTATCAATTTTTCTTCCCGCCAGTATGACTCAGTTCCCTCTCAACTTTGATCCAAACTTTCCTATTTACAGTTAGGACAAAAGATATAAAAAAGGATCTCAGCCGCACTTATTTAGCGGATGATGGTCTTAGGCTGAGATAATCAAATAGCAACTAAAAACTCTCGTACGATCCGATAGATCCTGAAGATCAAAAATTCTTGTGGCGTACTGGTTCAAATGTTTATTATACTTTCCCCATACCCCACGCCAAGTCGCCTACGCTTTAAACACTAATAATCGATTACTATTTGCTCAGCTTGCCTGAGAGACCAATTATGGCATAAAACAGAAAAATAAAAGGGAAAATGCTCAAGTCCTTTAGCGCGGTTAGCGGTCCTGGGACCTATCAACTTGACGGGCTTTTTTTTCCAAGCACCTTGCCGGTTTTCTTTTCTAACGTATAGCAGTCCACCTTATGGCCAAGAAGAGAAGAAAAAGACTTGCCATCCTGGAAAAATCTATGTAGCAATCGAACACGACTTCAAGTGTCAACTCGGATGGAATAAAAAGTGCTTGTAAAACTAGAAAGACATCCAATCTCTTGTTTTGGCTAGCGATTAGATTAGTGAAAGATTCCTAGATAGACGATTTAAGAAAAAATCTCTCTCGTGACATCATCTCATTAGAGCGAAGTCGGGAAAAAAGCAGCGATTTCGCGCAAGCCGAATATTACATGTGAAGACAGCACTGCATTCAAAGAAGGATAAGATTTGATTCTCTCACTATTCAAAAAGTAGAGGAAAATGGTACAATATAACTATAACACAACGCCTATTTAGCAACATCCATCCCGCCATCATGAAGAAAAAAAAAAAAAATTAAAAAAATAACTGCATAATTTATCAAGAAGAATGGAAAAAGGAAGGAACAAATAAATAAAAAAAAATAAAAAAAAAAACCCGTTGTAAAACCCAAATCGCCAATTTAAGGACCAAAAAAAAAAAATGTTGACTTGACTTGCAAGATTTGGACGCATTCTATCAAAAAAGAAAAAAAGGGAAAAATTAAAATGATGAATAAAGTATTTCACAAAATTTGAAATAGTCAACGTTAAAGCATTTTCATTGCAGTGTTATTGTAGAATCATTGAGAACGTCATTTGGATCTTTAGCAGCTTGATATCCTGGAGGCGAAACAGGAACATCTTCATAAGTTGGAGGTACTTCATCATCCCATGCAATACCTAAACCAGGTCTATCAGTAAAATTTAAAGAAAATTGCATACGCAAGACACGAGCTGCTCCAGTAAGTATTGGTGGAGCATTAGATCTAACTTGTTTCTCTTCTTCAGCAACAACAACCTCTACAACAAGAGCATGTGTAACAGTTAGACCAGTTTCAACATCAGCAACATTACAACAGACTGATGAAAGAGTATGTGTTGATATTTCTCCAATTAATTCAATCTTTCCCTTGCCAGAAAAGTCAGTTTTCCAACCCTTCTTGACATCACCTGCACCAACGGTGCGTGTTTCTTCAATATGACTATCGGAATCGTTACTGTGATGATGTGTGCATGGGAAGGGGTTTATTTTAGAAGTTTCGTCTATCCTCCAACTAACTTTTCGCATTCTCCAACGCGCTCCGGTTTCTTCGTTTGTGACTCCCTCAAGTGTAAGTTCAAGAGGAAATGATGATGCAGGATAGACTACTGATGGTAATAATACAGAAGTCGTGAGGGCTGTAGGAGGAAATATTCTTAAAGACCGTTTATCTGCTGTAGGTAATATAGATCTGGAAAGATTTACCGCTCGATTAAGAACTTGTTGATCGGATCCACCCAAGGGAATTGCTGTAGCTACTAGCGTATATGATATTGAAGCCACTCCACAAACAACGGTTGCCGGAAGGATCCCAGTCATCAAGTATGAGAAAGGGTATGCATGAACATTTTTACTGAGTTGACTAGGATGAGAAAGCAATTCCCATGTCTCAAGGACGCGTCTTCGATGCGTACAACTGTCGCAGCTAGCCGAATATGGTTTCCGGCATCGGACTTCCTGAACAAGTTCAAGACGGACAGTACGCAATGTCAGATTTGGTCTATGGACATCTAAAGATAGTAACCCAGATAAAAGAGCACCCGTAGATTCAGCTGGAGGCCCATAACAAACAAGCGGTGGTGATTCTATTACTATTGAAAGTTCGAATGATGGCGATAATTTGAGCTTGCTGTTTGATCCTGAATTAGATACGGGATTATGAACCCCGAGCAAAGACGGCATATTCAAATAATCTTCTTGCTCACCAAGCCGGTTGAAGATTTAAACAACAGTAATCCTGCTAAAAAAAAAGGAAGAAAAAGCTAGAGCCCAATGATTGGGTTGTCGATGATGTTGCAAGGCACAAAGTTTGCGCCAACTTTTGCCGAGTCAAAGAAAAAAGGGGAACTTTGGTAACCGCCCACCCCTATTGTCAATCCACAATCGTAGAAGAGAAATCTCGACTAGAAATGAATTATAAACGACAAAGGGCA